>WSXT02190509.1:0-19887 GCA_011762715.2 Neuroterus valhalla
ACGTTTTAAATTTTATGCGTGATTTAAGTTGCTTGTTTACTAAAATATTTGCTACGATTAGTCGGATGGTGAAATTACAATTTCGGTATTGGGAGCTGAGATTGCAATAGGAGGTATTTTAATTTTTAAGAATACGCGCTGTACATAATAACAGTATAAGAATTTTACGCTGCAATACCGGTATTGGGAATTCGCGCTGCAGTCACTCCGAACCGTCTAGCAAATAAGTGACCCTGTATTTCAGACCCTTGTAGTTGGTGGGGAGGATTAGGTACGTAGGACGAGGGAGTCAAACAGTCTACTTAAGTGAAAGAAAGGATCCCTTTGAGCGGGCTCTCCTGGCATGTGTGACTTTAATATGGTAGAAGGGTGAAAGAGCATAATCGAAATCGTGTTTTGAATTTGGCACAGGAATAGCCTACGGCTCGCATAGTGACTAAAGAAGGGCCCTCCGTTTGCGTGGAGGCCCACGAAAGGACATTCATTGAGACCAACCCTCGAAGGGAAGGGTTTAAAGTGAATATGCTGTGGGCACTTTGGCACCTAGAGGTTACGAAAGTGGCCAAGTGACCTCCGGGGATACCGTACGCCCTTCCCAAGTAATTAGTCGAAGCCTTGCCTGTGGAACTCTAAAGGGGCCAACACTCTTATTTCCCAACTCGTGGGATCAAAATGGATTCTTTTCCTTCTAAAAGTTAAACACAAGACGCCTAAAAAGGAAGGAAGGTGGCGATGGGGGGAGAGGAGTTTGGCCTGAATGGGTGTTGCACTAGGCTAGTCTTCCTATCTGCCTCTTCACGTCGCCAAACTTGGACGGTGGCTGTGCCTTTGGCTCCTCCGGAAGATAAGAGACTGAAGTTGGGCTGGGCTGACAGCTGCCCACAGAGCTAACCCTCTGACGGTGGTAATGGTGGATTCAAACTACTTGGACTCGTTGCTTACAACTTAGCAGTTCGAGCTCTTAAGGATGATCACTGTGCGGGCGCCTGAAAGAGTATCTTCAAATAAGTAGCCTCAATTAGAGACCTTCTTCCACAGGGAAGGGATCTTCATATTTGTTGCAGCCGACCCTGCAGCCAAAACTTGGCTACTGAATCTCGTGGACGTAACAAAGCCCTGGGAAGATATAAATCTTAGAGTGGACAGGGGTAGAAGGCTAGGTCATGGATCCCGGGTGATCCAAAGGATCCATCTGTGGCCTTTCGTCCTGGCAAATCGTCAGGAACGAGTGGCCTTAGGGCAAAGACACATCGAGGTGTCCTGGATAGCTCCTAGCTGTGCAGATTCCTGAGTCTCACATGAGAGCTCTTGCGGCCCTCAACTACAGGCTCTCCTACCACCTCAGATGGGTAATTTTCAAAGTTGCCGGTTGAGGACAAGAGGATCCTGTCGGGACAAAGGAAGACCAGGGACAGACCTAAATAACTGCTCTCGGTCTGACCATTGCCCATATTAACTTGCATCACAGCAAAGGCACCTCTTCTATTCTGCAGAAGAGCACGGCTGTGAGTCACGAAGGTATCTCACTAATCCAGGAACCCTTGTTAGGTCGAGATATCAAAAGGGGAAAAGTTATGAGATATCAATGAATACACTCCATACATAAATTTAGTCGGAGTAAGACAATAATAGGGCTGGAGCATGAGCTTTGGGCCCACTCCGTCTGATTGCGGGGTTGATTTCCGCCAGGCGCGTAGCCAGGGGGGATTTTGGGGGTTCAAATCCCCCCCCCCCCCCGAAAATTTTTTCTGGCTACGCGCCTGATTCCCGCCTTGCATTTCGGAGAGGTTATGAGAACGAGAGTCTAGTAAATATAGAGGAGAGACGTTATTGTGAAAGACTCTCAAATCCGTATGAGGGGGAGATTATAAACAAATATTCCAGATAAATATTAAGTTAATATCTGTATCAACCCTGTTGTCTAACCCGAATGACTATTTTGGATTCTAGTATTTTCTTAGTAGAATCGACTCAACATCTTGTGAAATCAACCTAATTTCTAGTTGAAACAACTGTACAACCTTGACTAACTGCGAATGATTAATGTAACCACGCGATTTATCTCGGTGCAGTCTGTCTTCTATTTCCCTCTTTTCCCCATTTTCCCATATTTTCGGAAAAAATTCTCTAGGATCCTCATCTTCCAGAATTAGGGCTGTTTCCGTTTTCCTCTTTTCTCTTAATCTGTGAATAACTTTTCAAGTAGAAACTCGTGCAGCTTTATGAAAAATCTGCATCATAAAACGAAGACCATTCAAAAGAAATGTGACTTTAGACCATTAGAATTTGAAGGCCTCTATCAAATGATTCTTCGAACTTGCAATTTGTGAAAGATTGAAAAGTTCCGGAGTTTATCAGAAGCCTTTGAACAAAAGAACTTTTAAACTTGATTAAGTTGAATCATGTTTAAAGGTAGCTCAAGAATTATATATTCGGCCTTTTTCTTCGGAGATGTTTTATTTCGATGATCCAAAGGCTGAAAACTATCAAATGTAAAAGCTTCTGACTTAACTTCCACATATTTTTTTATATTTTGAACTAAAAAGTGTCAAGAGTTAGGAATGAAATTTCGAACCCATGAAACGACTCAGAATCTTTTAGATTCCAAAGGCTCCAGTAATAAGAACAACTTCAAAATTTGGAGCTCTTCAATTAATAGAAGAATCACGTAAAACACTTGGATGCAAGATTTCCTGTTTTCAAGGGTCTGCATTATGCATGCAATTTCAACAAGTACAATTTTAAATATAGTTTTTTTACAATAATTTGAAGAAAAAAAAGATAAATAGAATTTCAGATAAAATTTTAAAATAGTAATCATTTTTCTAACCGCCCAGCATTGATATTTCTTGAAATCATCGTTTATCCAAAAGAAGTATGTATGATTTCATTTTTTCGATTTTTTAGCGAAAAAATTCTGTTGAAATATCGCGTTTTCCAAACTTGATGTTATCATCTTTTTTTGAAAGAATCCAGAAAGATTCCAGATCCAGAAATTCCAGGAAGGATCCTCTTTTTGTTGAAAGAGGACTTCCTAATTTCTCGGAAAAAGGGAAATTCTCTTTCCATTCTTTTGAAAAACCATGAAATTTAAATTCTTGAATTTTCTGTCAAGAAAAGATCTAACTAAATCAGAATGTCTTCAAAATTTTGAAATTGACAATTTGAATCTTGGAATTACCCAAAATGTTACACAAGACTGTTAAGATTCAATCACTTGAATTTGAAACTCAATCCAAATGTTACATTATTTGAAAAACCTAAAATTTGATACTCCTCATCTAACTCCTTATCATTCATACATTTGAGTGAGAGAATGAAAAAGAGAGACAGGTTGGTCAGGGAGAAACAAAAGTTTCTCGCTAGCCCATCGCGCCTCTTTAGCGATGCTCCTGTTTCTGTCAAAAACCCACCGAGTCCGAAGAAGTCGAGACATTTTGGAGGAAGATTTACGAAGTAAAACATCCATTCAATGAAGGAACTGAGAACATCATACGTTTCAAGGAGCTGTGCAATAACTTTATAATATGCGAGAGGGAATGCCCACCGATCACTGCTGAGGAGGTAGAGAAAGTATTAAAGGGCACGAAGAACTTCTCCGCTGCTGGTCCAGATTGTATTAAGGGGTTATATACCTTTTTGAGGGTAAAAATTGAAGAAATTTCGGATTTCTATTATTGTTTGTAGGAATCATTTTAATACACTAGAGTTATTATTTATTAGTTGTACCTGTTTTTATGAAAAAAACTAGCAACTGTTCTAAAAAAATTTAAATAATTAATAGAGTTATGGCAATTCTTTAGAAACCTTTTTTTCTAAAGCGACTTGCGGTGATCACGATGGAAGTCTATAGAGGGTCAGCCGAAATCAAAATACCCAAAAAATTTCAGTAGTATAGTGTTATTTTTAGTTCGTGAAAGATTATTTTTAAAGAATTTTCTTTTTTTTCTGCATACAGTAAGGATTTTTCCAAAAAGTTAATTTTTCGAGCTCTAGACATTTTATTTGAAAATTTCAATCTGCAAAATCAAAATTGGTGCACAAAAACCAAATCGTTCACGAACTGAGCACAATCATCACGGACTATAAAAAAAAATTGAAGAAAATCGGTCGAATAGTTCTTGTGCAATTGTGGTCACAGCAAAGGCACTTTTGTAAAAACAAGATTTCGAGATAATCGCATTCAAAGTCTGAAAGTGAGTGTATGTAAACATCGAACCGCGCCTCAAAACGCTGTTTTCCTATCGAACTATTTTTTGGATCCCTATAAAAATTTGAGAAAATGTTTTCCAGGAGTTTTACTTTAGGATTCAACAAGAAAATTTTTTTCGATTTTTTGAAAAAAAAAGTATATAACCCCTCAAGAACTTTTAGTGATAGAAGTTCACTTCTATACACCAACAACTAGCCGGAATCTTTATCTCATATTTGGAGTCACCGTAGTTGCTGGTGTTAGGACGAAATGTACTTCTACCGAAGAAAGGTGACTTGTCCAACCCAAAGAACTACAGGCCAATAACTTGTCTGAACACGTTGTATAAGATCTTCACATCTATCCTGAATGTCAGGATTGTTCGGATAATTGAATCTGTATGGAGTATAATTCACGAACACCGAGATTCGAAAAGAGGTGCAGCAGGCTGTCGGGAAAACCTGCTGATCGATAGGAGTGTCTGCAAAGATGCTGCAAACCACAAGCGCAGTCTGTCGATGGCCTGGATTGATTACTAGAAAGCTTTCCATTAAACTTCCCATAGACTTATCATCTGTCTGTTGAAAAGCTTCAAGGTTCATTTAGATATAGTAGGATGCATTGAGAAATTAATGCCTCTTTGGGAGACCAGATTTACTATCACTTCTGGAAAACATCGTGTGATTACCAACAGTGTCACTTTCCAGAGAGGTGTCTTTCAGGGTGACGCCATGAGTGATTGGACAAGTGTGACAAGATTCATCTGAAACGTGGACGAATAGCAGGTATGGATAAGGACCCTGAGCTTGTGGACGGAAGTGCTATCAGACACCTTAGCTCTGGAGGGACCCACAAATACCTGGACGTGCCTGAGAGCTGCATTCGGATACAACATCGGCAAAGTAGGTTCTCCAAAGCAGATACAAACACCTGCTCGGACGGATTTGGTCGTCCAACTTGTCATCGCCTAAGGCCCTCGATATCACTACGCACAAGATGATGCATGTGAAGAAAAGCTTGCATATCAACTCGTCCGTTCTGCGCTTAAACATCGCACGTCGTACGCCGCGCCGTAAAGGCGGACATGGACTCTTCAATCTTCAATGCCTCTGCAACCGGATTTTCCGAACTATCGCTCAAATCATCGCAAACGGTGAAGATCATCTCCTAGCAATGGGCAGGAATCACGAAATGAGTGGGAAAGGAGCGTTCCTCTACGAAGCCGCGGAGTAGGCAGCTGAAACCCTTGGCCTGAACCTCAACATCAGTGACGACAGTGCATAAGTCCATCAAGATGCCTCAATCCTAAAAGCACAGGTAAAGCAGGCGGGGGCCGAAAACTTTTTAAAACAACATGAAGACAAGATGATGCACGGAAACTTTTACAAAATTGTAAAAGGTCAATCCTTGTTACATAAGTCAACCTTCGATTTTCTCAAAGCATCTGGACTCAATCCAGGAGCAGAGAGTTTTATTTTCGCGACAATAGTTCCTATCCAACACACAATACCCGACATCGTGATCCTTGAAAAACGTGAACGAACTATGTTCGTGATCGGATTCTCGGCCCTGGCTGACTTTAACATCAAAGGCAACGAACTCGAGAAAAAGGAGAGGTATAAAGATCTCAGAAATCACCTTGAGCGATCTCATCAGAGATATTCGGTTAAAATGATTGTTCTCATCATCGGCGCTCTTAGAGGTGCAACGTCTGCACTGTTTAGTAACCTGAAATCCATACCCGAGTGCCAGAAATATGCCGTGGCACTTGCCGGATGGATGCAAAGAGCAGTCATACTTAGGTCGCTCCGTGTCCTTAAGACACACGAGGGTTTCGTTGGCCATTCATTGTGATTTTGTCGTGCATGTGGTCACTCATCTCACGGTCGTGAGACGTGGCCGTAGGTGTATTCTACCGCGGTTCACCTGAGAGCTTGTGCCATTTCCCTGAATAACAGTTACTCCCAGGCAGACCCTGCGGTGATGTTCAGCCAATGTTTTATTATACATAAACTGTGGAGCCCAGAGTGTAGCAGTAACGGAAGATTCGGAAGAATAAACATGAAATCTTATAGATTTCTTTGATGGACTTGACTCAACTTTGTCTACAGTGAACACGTATTATTCAATTTCTTATTCTCACATTATAAGCGGGGCCCTCAATCCAAAAACGGTAGACTTTTGATAAGTTAGTATACAATAAGGACCATTTGAAACTTCACTTCCAGCGTCTTTAGTGCATTTCGTCGGTTGTAGCAAAATGAATGAATATGTCTAAATGTACACACGTATGTGAGCGTGTTTGAGGTGGGCTTGCAATAACAGCAATCGTGTTTTTTTTGTCGCACTCTGTGCATTTTTTGGGCGTTTATAAATTTTCCAATTCTCAATGAATATCGTTCGTGAGATTTTGGGTAATGCTAAAATTAAATCATAAGCGCTCCTGAACTTTCATGAGCGATTTGATGCTGCAAATAGTATCGTTTGCAATACTTCCAGGATCTCTTATGATAAATTTCTTTCTGGTTTAGTAGGTTCTCACGTTATTATTGTTATAATGCTGGATTTGAAAATTTACCGAAACAACACTACGTCCGACTTTTCAGCAAGTTTACTGTAACGTTCATCAGAAAAATTTTCTCCGTGCAAAAACTATTTTTCATACCATCATGAATTATTTTATTAATTATGGATATTTTATTCCAAATGAGTTGTAGATATTTGGCTACATCACAAAAAGCTATAATTGACTTATAATTCAGAGTACTAGGCATGCATAGTAAATTCACAATGCGTATATGAGTATTGCTTCCAATGCATTTATAGTAGAGTCGCTATTGAAATTTTAGGAGTTCAGTGAAAAGTAAGCGAGTTTAAAGCAAACATTAGAGTTCATTAATTTTGTTGGGACGTGCTGCGTTGACTCTTAGATTAAAGCGATACCTTTTATGTTTCCTCCGACTTCAATTCTACAACTTTGAAATCTATAGATAAGTACGTATTATTATTTAACTGAACAAGTACCTCATGATTATATTAGACTTCCTCGGATGTGTTTTTTTTCTAATAGCCGTAACTGCATTTAACATCGTAGCGAGTTCTATAAAATTGTAGTCCCTTATTGTTAGAAAGGAAACGAAACATTAAATCGAGACCAAAGAAAGCGGGGTGTTTCGGTGGGTGCGTCCGAGATTTCCTGTGTCGACTCCGGGTGCTAGGAAGAATGACTTCCTCTGCTTGCACTGGGTGTTTCAGAAAGGAAAAAAATATTGGAATCTTGTTTAATTTTTGTTACTTATGAAAACAAGAGCTAAAATACGATTTTCAAGTGGAAATCAATCGCTGTGCAATATAATACATTCGGGGAATCTCAAGAGTGTTCTAGGGAAAATTAGAAGCTTCAGCGTGTCAATCCATCTCAGTGTCGAAATGTAACACTCAGGTCATCTGTAGGCTATCTGAAATTTCGGAATTCATTCATGTTCTGGAAACAAATACCTTTATTCAGTTATGCATTTACCTCATAAAGATGAAATTACAAATTTACTCGCATTTTCCAATTAAACTTTTGTACGATTAATTTACATAACATATTTTTTGGTAGTAAATAGATAAATAAGAAATGACATTTAAATGACAATTAAAGAACATTGCAGAAATAACAAAGATTTAGGGATGGTGGTTTATTTGACCAGACCAATAGTTCGGCAGAAATGAGTTTAGAGCATCAAAAGTTCTTCACACATCAAATACTTATTGTGTTTGGAGCATTCGTTTGAAATCTTATTCCATAATATAGCGATACCAAATCTTTCAAATTTGCATTTTCTTGCAAATGTTAACGATCACATATTTCCGGAAATTGCCTATTGAATGAAAATCATTCAAAAAGTATTTAAACAGGAAGGAGATATAAATTTCGATGAATTGAAGGAAACATTTTTGCTTCGATGAAAAAAAACCCAATCGCATTAATAGGCAACCCTGCGTTATTGTTAGAAAGATAATGCAAGCAAGTAGTGGCGATTCAACCAATTGGGACATTTGGTCCTACTGTCGGCCCATTTATTGTCCAATATTGGGTACACTGTGGGATAGACTTTGGCGAATTGTTCCGCAATGACTCTAGCAATGCGGTCAGCTCGAATCTGAATGATAGTTGGCATGATTGTTGGCATAATTACAGATCCACATGAGAGTTGGTTCTAACCGGTAGCCGGAGACCTCAAAAGCGCGCGATTTTCAAATTATAGTTTTTAATTTATCTACTATTTTATTCAAGGGGAAGACTAATTCTAGTTTGTAAACATGCAAAACATAATGGTGCTGTAAGTTAAGCCATTTTCAAATTCGATACCACCTTTTTTTCAAATAAAAATACTTACATCACTTCCTTTTGGATTCCAAAAAAACGTATGTGCATGTTGTAAAACTAAATTCTGTTTTATATGCAGAAGACAACAAAAAATTTTTCATACTTTCACAACGAAAAAACTATCAAACAATTGTTGGAACAATTTTGAACAAAAAAACGCATATTTTCCGATTTTTCATTTGAACCGAATTCCTTGTTCTCTTATATTTAGGGATCGTCCAATAACTACGTAGCCTTTATTAAAACTTTAATAAATAATTTATTTATAAAAGAACTTCAATACATTATGTTAGATTGTAGAAAAAGAAGTTCAATTCTTGTCACGCCGTAATTGTTAATAATAAAACTTGTAATTTAGAAATAATTATCAAGTTAACTTTCAGTCGAGAAAACTACGTAGTAAGGGGGGGGGGGGGTTGAAAATTTCTACGCTTATCCACGGAAGGGGGCAGGCGTATCAAAAGTTGCCTAAAATTCGGCTACGTAGTTCATGGACTATCCCTTAGTCTTAGAATGAAAATTGGTGAAGACTCATCTGGTTCGCGATTTATGGATATTTTAAGAGCAATAGTCCTATCGGATGCTTTGAAAGACATTACACCTCGAACTTTGTTTCTGATCTAACGGCAGAGACTTCTATTGAAACCATCAGACGGTTTATCTCTAGACGCAGGAATCTGTCATTATATACTCAGATAATGGTACATTTTTTCGTGTGAAACATTGAGCTCTAACAACTTGGTACATTTTTTATTAATACTTAGTTCTGTTTCTGATCAAAACTTGACTCACTGATCAGATAACAGGCTCTCCAGATAGCAGTTGGTCCAGCTAAAACAACAACATTTTTGAGCAAGGTAGAGCAGAGAGAAGTTTTCTGAACTTCTACAACGAGTAGAATAGAGTAAACTTTTTCCGGAGATCAAGGAAATTACTCTGTTTTCTCAGGACAAAGATCCTTCCCCATTGAAATAGGAAAGGGGAAAAATTTTTCTTTCACACCTCAGGCGAAAGTACGTTCCTCCGGTATCGATAGTAAGGCAGAAAGTCTAATTTTAAGCATTGATATAACTACACTCGCGCCCTCTGTCATACCGGGAGCACAAACTTACTCACGCGAACCGACACTCAATTCAGGACGACCCTGAAGTTTGCTATATGCTATAGATTAAACATTTGTTTGATCGATAATTAATAAACGAACAGTCCGACACGAAAACTAAGATAACCATCGGAATCAACTTCCAAACGTTTCCGTGCACGATCTTCCCTTTCTTGAAAAAATAACTTTTTAAACAATTAGAGCATTTCTAATGTTATTGGCATTTGGAAGACGATTCTAATGGTTATCTTAGTTTTTGTGTCGGACTGTTCATTTGTTAATTATCGATCACACAAATTTCAAATCTTTAGCACACAGCAAACTTCAGGGTCGTAATTCATGAAACTCTCGTTGCTGCCGTCATCCACAATTATTTCTGCTGTTACTCTCGCTTGTTTATATAGCCTTAAAGCTTTCTTGGATATAATTTGTGTTTTTATGTATTAGTGAATATAATTAAAAAAATAATATTAACTAAATATTTATAATAAAAATTGAACAAAATAAATGAATCATTCTCTCTTGACGAAACCACGAATGAGGAAGAGGTTATTAAAGATTGAAATTGAAATTATTTCTTTCGATGATATGTGATTACATTTACTTTTGTAGATGTATCTGATGCCTGCCCCCCGACCAACAACAATCGCTTCGCTCGTGCTGCAAATGTCGGGGCAGGCATTAATACATGCTATTATGCACATATACTGTTTATAAAAATATGATTCTTCGCCGTACTTTCGACCAGGTATAAAGAAAAACAGTATACACCACGCGCGCATAAGTTTGAAGGCCCTAAACTGCGAGATATGATGCGCCCGTCTTCGCCCCGGGCACCATATCACGCAGTGTAGGAATTTCAACTTTCTGCCCTTGTAGTATAATATACTAATTTAAGTCCATCCTGAAAATTACGGTATCACATTGTTGTATCAGTTTGCTTTTGCTAAAGATTTTAGAATCAAATTTTTTATGCATCTCTGCTTGTACTGCATATACATAATCACAACTGCTAAAGTTTCCTCAAGTGTACCTAAAATATTTAAGGTTTATTCTGCACACATTTAACGTGCTTGAAAGTAATTCAAAACGATCAACTTCAATGGAGGCATATTTTATTCTACGAATATTTTACAAGTGTATATCCAAGTGTAGATTGCCGATACTGAAAATACGGCCCAATACTGGACCAATCTTGGCAGCCAAAAGTCGATTAATGTTATTGGATCCGTATCAGCGATCAAATCGGACCAGTGTTGTCCCAGTACTGGTTCTTGATTGGGCCAAAAGTCGGCACTATTCATTATTCATTACATAACCTACAGGAGTGAGAAAAACTTTGCCGAACATCTAGACTCTATGTAGATTTCCTTGTCTGATCGAATAGTGTTTTCATTGTTTCCGTAAATCACACTCTAAAACTAACTGCCAAACAAAAGTTGTTAGAAAATTGAAGGTTAAAATTCTTATGCATGAAAAATCGTCTTTTAATGAAATATTTTAATTTCAACTCAACTTTTTTACAACGTCATTTGGCCTGCCAATTGAACCCATCAGGCTTGAAAATTGTACATAACTTTATGATTTTTTTTTCGACTTTCAAATTTTATGACGGTTATTCGTTACTGATTCCATTCTAATGATATATTGCGTTATATGTCCAATTAACTTGTAAATTAGGATAATTATTCATATTCCTCAAGTTCATTCGCTTTATTTTAATTGATATTCAGTTAGTTTAAGAAACGTTTTTAAAAATTAAAAATCATATTTTGTCACCATGCTTCTTTTTTTATTGCTGCACCAAAAATAAAATTGAAGAATTGAAGTACTTGAGAATCATAAAAATTCAATTTTGAGAATTTAGAAAAAAAACTGAAAATAGGACAACAAATGTTATTATCATTACACATACTGAAAATAATATTACGATTCTGAAAGAAACTTATGTAATATGTAAAATCTCATTTTTCAATTTCTACATTGAAAATTGTGAACCGATTCGATAATATGTTTAGAATAAAATTAATGAATATGTATGTTCCTGACTCGGCCCTGGCTTTTCTAGTGAAAAACCTTGTCTGACGTTTTTTCCGTAAAGTCCAAGTAGTCTGATGTCAATCACTTAATTCTTAACATAAATGATTTGCATTATTATTATAAAAATAATTTTTTTGGCAATAATCACGATATAGTTGGGCCTATCATTGGTACACAAACTTGAACGAACCATGGCCCGACGGAAAACTCGCACCTGGGAGTAACGGGCACCAGAAAGCGGCCAAGTCTTGACCGCCAAGTTTAGCCCTTAGAATCCTTAGATATCATTCATCAACATCTTTACCAATACTGGGTCAACATTGGGCTGTTTGTGATTTCGCTCTCGGGTATTCATCCAATAATCGCAAATAGCCCGCAAATATCTTTGATCGCCTCTATCATAAAATACTTGGCCGAGGTTTTGTTAATAACATCCGAGTGGTTAGTTCGCTAAGTGGGGTAAAGCGTGCGGTAGAACACACAGGAATAGGAAGTGTTACGTAGGGGTTTGAATCTTCAGCGAACGCGATATTTCAAAGCGTTTAGGACTGCGATTACTAGTTTAAGGGGTTATGTATACATTCAGAATGAAGATTATATAATTATAATAATAATTTCGAAAATAATTTTCTTGGCTAAAAGATTATTTTCCATAGACTGTCAATTAAAGTTTTCAGCTCCTTTGTATGGAATACAAAGCTTTCGTAATTTGAATTTCGTGACTGTCGCCTTGACTTCGAAGCTCTTAAAGCCTTCGCGTTCTAAATTTTCAGTGACTGTCGCTCCTTACGAATTCTGTTGAGATTCCACATGCTCTTTAGATGATGATTCTCCATTTTCCTAAATACTGAGGGTTCAGAATTTTAATTGACTTGTTCTCGTATTCAAGATTATAACACAAAGTCACTGGATTTTCAGGCAACAATTTTTCTCCGTGTAAAAACATTAACTCTAATGATATATTATAAATGGATTGAAATTCATTTTACTCAATATGAAAACTTACTATTGTTTTTATCATCTAATTATTAGTATCAAGTTTTGGCCCAGGCCTCCTTATTTGTATAATACAAAATAAAACATAAACATCTTTTTCCTATTATTCTACATTCATGTGTATTCGCAGCGACTCACAGTGAGAACAAATCCAAAAAAGCTGGCCAAAACCCCAAAAAAATATTTTCTTTTCCATACGATTCTTTAAGTACATTTTCCTAAAGGGCGCAACTAGGACCATTGAATTCCGGGAATGAAACAAAAATATTATCAAAAGCTTGCCTAAGGACAATTAAAAGGACAATTAAAAGATTATTATTACATAGAAAGTAGTTATGAAAAATGAAAATATTAAAATGTAATTTTTTGAAGTTGAAAAATCATATTTATGGCTGGAAACAAAAAAAGGTCCTCTTTGTTCCACACTGAAACTTGTTTAGGCATGCTCCCTAGACATCTGTTGTCCAAGGAAAACAAGATTATTCAGCTTCTAGCTGCTATTTAGTCTCCAGTATAATTTTGTATCCAATTTTTTAAGAAATTGAGAATTCTTTGCATCTATATTTCATAATGCATTGGTCGATTTTCGACTTTACTTTTATTTCAGATTCAGTTGACAAGTGCGGTATTACGCGAATGGACCTTTCTCTACCTTTTAAAACTACACTTAAAAGACAAAATAGGTGACATATATGAAATGGTGCAGGAAGAAGTGAGTACTCAATTACGAGATCATGTTGAGTTAACCGAGAAACAAAAAACGGCAAAATTGACATGTGGCAGAAAGTTCGTCGCAGAGAAGAATAATTTTTGGAGAAATTTGATAAATGGTTGAATAAGTTTTTCATCTTCTGATACATCATTAGGGATACTATTTTGTTTTAAATAAGTTTTACTTCACAATCGTCCTAAACGACTAGTGAAATGCCCCAGATATGAACATTTTCAACATTGAATCATTTATTTCATTGATGCACTATGTTGAATCTGTCATTTATAGAAAAAAACTCAATGAAAGACACGTAAGTAGAGCCCTAACAAACCCTCACAAAACCTCTTACACCGAATAATGTCAGAATTAAATATCATTTTAGGTAACTAGTCCGTCATTTTATTTTTGAAATTTTTAATACCGGATTCATAGTCAGCGACCTCCAAAATCCCCTTACACCAATTTCGAAAAGAATCAAAAATTTATTTAGCATACTCACCCGCCATATTGGATCCGCCATTTTGTTTCTGAAATTTTTGTCCCTGAATTCATAGTCAGCAGCCTCGAAAACCCCCTTACACAAATTTTTTAAAGAATCCAAACTTTATGTAGCATACTCGTCCGCCATATTGGATTCGCCATTTTTTTTCTCGAAATTTTTGACACTATAGATTCGTAATCAGCGACCTCGGGAATCCCTTTACACCAATTTTGAGAAGAATCATTTAGCATTTTCACCCGCCATATCGGATCCGCCATTTTTTTCTAAATTTTTGACCACGGAATCGTAATCAGCGACCTCGAAAACCTTTGAGTAAGAAAATTCGATCCGATTTATGTTCATTTTATAGTTTTGGCCACCTTTTCGGGATTTGGTTCCACTGTGCGACTCTTTGAAAGTGACATTCCAATAAATCTAAATTTATCATTATTATTATTGAGTTTCTGAAAGATCGTTAATCGTAAATAGAAATTTATTTTTCGCGGTAAACAGTTGAATTTGATGAAGTTGATTTCTTGAAATGTTGTTTATGATATATTCATGAACAAAATGTTTGTTAGAATATTTTAATAACTTTCGTATGAATAAAATACCAAGTATCTAATGCCATTGTATGTAATAAATGTAACGTATAAAACTTTTCTACCATCAATGAGGAAATAATCATTTTTTCAATACATATTATCAAAATAAATGTTCGAAATGATGGCCATTTTCTTCTATGCATCTTCGGGCTCGATCAATCACACTTAAAATTACAAATTGTGATTTAGAAAAGTACAATAGCTCATTTTTATTCGCCACGAGTATAAAAAATATTCTGTTTACACATGAGATTGCACATTATAATTGAAAATAATAACGCTCCACGATTGCCAACTTTGCAAAACTGATGTAAATCTCTTATTATTCAAAATGGACCCAAAAATTCCAGATTTTCTCTGAGACGAAAATGAGAGTCCTTTATGGCCTGCGGAGTCACTCGATCGAAACTATCCGTGATAGACGGAAAGAAAGTGCAAGATAGTTTTCTTTTAAGCGGAAATATTCGAGTGTCGTGAAAGACGCATTTTTGTGAAAACGAGCCCTGAAGCAAGCAGAGTTAATGATTATCCGATAAACGTGGTGCACCGTCGCGACCCAAACTATGGTTGATAGGTCATATTTATTAATTAATTTCTTCTCTATTTGCTCATTGATTTATGCACATACGTTTTGGGACAAACGGCGATTCAGGACGAACGGCCCTCAATAGCCCACAATTAGCCCTTAATTATAGCATGGTTCAAAATTCGAGTTTAAAAGACACGGCGGTGCATGCGGTTTGGAGACATATCGCAACGCGGTGTTTAGCTAAATTGTAATTCCGCTATCATTCGCTAGATTGAGCTATGATCCTCGGTGAAACACTCTTGATATTCAGATAAATATATATGAGAACTATCCAGTTAGGTGCAGTACAATTTCACCCAAAAATCCAGAGTATCGAAGCATTGCAATTGACAATTACATTTTGTAACAAATGAAAACTACCTGGGGTGCAACGCTTTTATGCGATTTTCCAGCTCAAGTTGATTATTGGGGATTTTGTCACTTGACTCTATTGTTTTTGTGGATTTATTTCAAGAAAAATGAAATATCAAGTGCAACCAAGTTATTCTTAAGATTTAATATATTTTCTCTCCTGCCCCGGCAGCCACTACGGTAGTGATGTCGACGCATCTAAGCATCTTTATTATTGATGCAGCAGTGTCTTCACATTACTAGGAATTTGTATATAATGGTGCAACGTACATATGTAATGCGCTGAGCTGCACATAATAGCGATATCATAAGATGCGAACCAATAGAAGCAATTGTATGGAAATATGTATATCTATGAATGAAGACACTTTCATTTATGAAAGCAGATACTTATGTACCGGACACGGGCGTTGTAACATCCTGCTATTATGTGTCCTTACCTTCTCGTCTTTTTTTTTACTTTGGCGTTCCCTTCCTTGCTTCCTCTTTCTTAAATCCTCGCTTGACTACATGCATTTACGTTTTAAGTCAATGTTCGAGTGCATCATCTATTAGTTGAATCAGCATTCCTCACCACAGATTGATTTAAGAAAGATATAATTTTTTAATAAAATGCAAATAAAATAGGAGGAAGAATTCGCTACCCTATCTTTTTCTATTTGGAAAATGGAGAAGTTGTCCAAAGTTAGCTAAAATGCTCGGAGAGCCAAAGGGATATTTAGGAAATCGTGAAGTAAAATATACGTCATAGTCCCTGAATAGCTATGAATCAGTTGTAATGATGTCTTTTAAAACAACTGTAGCTATGTTTTTCTACATTCGAGATATTTCAAACAGAAATGTTTTTTTTTTTTCATTGAACCTCGCATGTCTGTTAGAAAAACAATTGTTTATTTAAAAAAAAAAATCCTCATTTTCCCAATTATCAATTTTTTAGATTCTTCTTGCTGATTTTGAAACAAGAATAATGACCTATTACTACACAGAAACTGTGATTGCGTAATGTGGAGTAGCACTTGCGCATAAAACATTCTCCAAAGACTGAAACGCTCCAAATTTCACGGATTTCCGTTTCGCGCAGTTCACATAACGCAGTGCTTCACAAAAACGCTCTTTATCTTCAAATTGTTCCTCACGAATAATTCAGAGTTTCTATCAATTTATTCGACAATAATTATCGAATTTTTTTATTTCAGCCTCATTCCAAAAATTTCAAAACTCTCATATAATGACATTTGAATGATTCTTCATTTCATTTGGAATGTTCCGGAAATTATCATGAAAACTTTTTCCAGTTATCGGTTACGTCTGTTACTTCATAAGGCATATTTTTCCCATGTAAACGGTTGTCTGTCTCTGGTTTTGCATCGTGATTTGCGAAGAAAAATATTATCCAGCATCGGCAAAGATATTGCCAAAGTTTAGCGATCGATATAGCGCCGTTAATATTACTGGTTCAAGACTTCAGAGTAAAGAAGATCAAAAATCCATGCAGGTAGGAACAATTGGAAAGAGTAGATATTTTATTAATAATTCCTTTCTAATCACCATACTATCCAATCCAAACTTCTAACATTTTCTATTGCACATAGTATTATTAGCGTTATTTACCATTTATATCTTTCAGACTTGGGGGTACGGATGAAAATCGGCACGCGAAGTATAGAGTCACAGAAATGCGTTACGATGATGTCATCTCATTTCTGTGACTCTACCCAAGTTCTCCTTTTCCAGGATGGTAAAAGTGACACATGGCCCTATATAGGTCCAATAATGGGTCGAATTTCGGCAGAAGCTAGGCAAATGTAAATATCCGACCAAGGCTGACGGTGCAGACATAGCGTCGGGCCGATTAAATCACTCAGGTTGGCCCGATGTCATTATTCGGCTGTTAGCTGCCAAGATTGGGTTGACACTAGGCCGGCCAAACTCCGGCGGAAGATCGGAAAATTCACATAGCCGACAGAAGCTGCCTGTTGACTGCCAAGATTAGGCCGACACTTTACCGAATTTTGGCATCATTTGGGCAAATTCAAATGTCTGACATAGGCTCTCGGTGCTGACCCAGCACTGGGCCTATTCGACTCTTGAGGTTGGACCAACATCACTAACAGACTATTGGCTGCCAAGATTGGATCGATGCCGGGCAGTATTTCCAGCTTTGTCAATTAAAACTCAGGTTGCTATAATTATATATTTCTCGTCTTTTGACTCGTATTGGGCGTATACACAAGTAGACGTCATTTACCCTAGTGGCCTTATGTATCAAATTAGTACATTACGTGTCAAGGGGCGATGTATCAGCCCCTTGCCCGGTATATAATATTTTACAAAAAGATCATTGGAAATGGCGGCTCGTAGCCTGCGGAGTGCTAGTGAGGCTATCGCGTAAGATGTTCTTCATCGCTTTTCATTTTGACACTGGTTAATAAATCACCTCTCACACACGTATCGGAATGTACTATGTCTCTACAAAGTTCAATGCAAAACCTGAGATTTACCACTGTTTAGAGGCAGCGCAAATAACTTTACCCAACAGGATGTCAAGGTAGTAGCCGTTTATGACGCCAGATGGCCGTAAGTGGTAAATGCTTACCGATGCGGTGCAAACTTGGCCATTTTTGATGTTTTTGCACGATTCCTTCTGATGAAAATTCGCTTGAAATTCTCCGACCTAATAAATCTGTAGGGACTATTAGATTTATCTATTTATGTACCTAGCTGGCTTTTTGGAATATCATAGTAGCTCCCATGAATTTCCTAAACGCTCATGATCTTGGTTCTGTAAATATATATATACATACATGAAATCAACCAAAATAGCAAGAAGTATACAGCAGCCCTTGCAAAGTATCGGCATCTATGTACCTCCCAGGAAGAAGAGGTTCTTGTAGTAAATGGTCAGACAGAAGAGCTTTGAACAATTAGAGATTCAAAAGCTACAAAATAAAAATAAACAGACTCTCGAAATCACGAATATATATAAATTTTGGATTCAAAATTCAAGGATATTCTGTACGCATCTCATAAACTGTAGTTGAAACGTAGAAGCAGACTGTATTTTTAGATTCACCATCAGAGGAATGCTGAATATGAATACATAGATTATGACATATAAATACATCATTGTGAATAAATAAATAATAATTTTTGAAATGGTAAAAGGGATTATGAGTTTTACAAAGGTTTTATGATTGTAAGACCTTTCTAACTGCCTGTCGTACTTCCCGATATCATCAACGTTCAGCTGCCATGGAACAAGTATATGGATAAAGTATATGTGTTTTGAAGCTATCTATATAAACATAACTGTAAATAATCTTTAGGGTATGGTTTAGGCTGGCGAAAAAGGGGTTCAGGTTTTACGAGCAAACGAGTGAATATTTTGGTCTGAGTTTTTTCGCATGTATTCTGAATAAATACATCTTGGAAATTTCAGACTCGATTTTTAGTAAAAATGTTGATATTCAGTTTGAAAATTAAAAAAGTCGATTTTAGCGCACCATGCAGAACGCAACCATTCCCGGACTACGTGAGTTTCGGCTTGGTGTATGTGTAGTTCGGCAACGCGAGGCGAGAGCTGACCCCCGTGTAAAGAGATCACTCATATTTTCCCGATGAGAATGTGACCTAGTTAAATATTACTTGGTCGATTCAATTTCTATGTACAAAAACAAAAAAAGTAAAAAAGATTGATTAGAATCGGTTAATATTTCTAGTAATAAAAGATATCTTACAGTACGTGTCAAATTATTATTTTCAACAGTTTAGACGTGTAATTGAATTTTGAATAGCATTTCTACTGTTAGAACAAATAAGATGCAATTTCGAATGGAAAAAACGATTCCTCAATTAAGAATTGAATTTTTTTACCAAAAGGGATGACTTGGCCAAAAACTGGATTGATTTGGAAAAAAATTGAGATTTGAATCAAATGGAAAGATTTGTAACCAAAAAGATGGATTTTCTACTGAATGAGGTTAACTTCGAAACCAAAATGGACAAATTTTGTAGGAAATAGATGCATTTTTTACCGAAAAGGATGACTTTGTAAAAAACTTGATGAATGGTCGACAGTTGAATTTGTTAACAAGTAGAAAGATTTGCAACCAACAAGATAACATTTCTTCTAGAAGAGATAATTTTTCGAACAATAATAGATAAATCCCGCAGAAGAGAGTCAAATTTTCATGATGATAATTATATTCTCGAGCAAATTGAAAGAAATCAAAACGGAAAGATAAATTCTAGAAAAAAAACAGTAGCATTTTCAACCAAAAATAAAATTCCTACTGAATCAGATGAGTTTTTAGATTGAAATAGTACATTACGATACGTGTGACTTAAGTGGCCCATTTTGGCACTTTGTGTAGTTAGCGCCCGAGCGGAGCAAGGGTGATAATCACGCCGTACCAAAATAGGCCACTTAAGTCTCAAGTATCGT
>WSXT02190520.1:3447-19887 GCA_011762715.2 Neuroterus valhalla
TCTCAAAAAATTCTCAAATATCTTAACAAAAATTTTTTCCCACAGAAACCGCAACTTTATCATTACCTGTTTAACTTTTCCCCCCCCCCCCCCCTAAAAATTTGTTACTACGCCACTGATTCCACCAGGGTTGGTTTTTATTAAAGTTGATACATGCTTTCCGGGTCAGAGCAGTGTTGTGGGTCAAGTATTTAGCATCATGGTATAACATAATAATGGTTATGCCTCTCAATTTCAGATAATAAAAGACAAGCTTGCTTATAGTGCTGTACTTAAAAAATATGTAATGTTCCTATGACCAGAAGAGATGATTTACAGGAATAATAACTTTAAGAATTACAGCCAGTGAAGTAATTTCGGAAGACGATGAACTTGAAATTTGCCTTTGTAAAATGTGAAATGGCATATTTGAGGTTCTGCGGGGGTTTCCCATCAGAATTAACTGAGAACTTCAAGAGACATGAGGAAGTGCTGCAGATTTACGTCGCAAGTTTATTATAGAGTCGAAAGGGCATCCATATAGTATTGTAAAATCACGTAAGAGGAGCACCTTTCACCTCTCGACTTCTCGAGCACACTTACACATGCGTGGGCGTAAAATCTATGAGACACAGGAAAAAGAACATGTGAATCTGATACCTCGTCGTCCAGTGCATCTTCACCTACTCGGTGCGTGCATGCATGTTACGTCAAAGTGCGTGCATGCGAGCGAGAAAATGCACGGAGAATAATTAATGTATTGCCGGAAGAAAAATAAAACATTGCTCGAATTCTAGAACGTTATGTAAAGAATATTTTGCAAAAAAGAGAACAATTAAGGAATAATGTATGACGAATGTCGAAAGAGTATAATATAAAATGATGAAAACATTCTATAAGATAAATGCCAGAAGAAACATAAACTGTAGAATCCAATAAAACTGTTGAGAAGTGACATTTTTCATTTACACGTGTAAGCATTTTCTTGGTAGAAATTTAATGATAAAAACTATTCAATGGAATGGAAATAAATAATTGCATTGCATATTGGGAAAGAGCATTTTCTTATAGGAGGAAAAAATGATTGAAGTGCTAATTTTACGAAATTAGAGCCCAAACCGTTCATTCTGTAACTGATCATTTTTTCACGTAACTGTAAACGTGCTCTGTACTTTTCGTGATTATGGCACGTATCGGACTAATAATAAAGGGGCGGGTACATTCCCATGTTGAGGCGTTATGCGAATAGGTAAGAAGTGTCAAGGATCGGAGCTGAGAGTGAAGGTGAACCAGTCTCTCCGGAACGTTCGAGGTACAATGTAATTTTTTCGAAAATAAAAATTGGTGAAAGAAAATTTACCATTTAGTATCCGCGACGAAAGTTGATTCTCCCTTTACTGTCATTCCTTCACAAAGGGGTATATAATAAGAGACTAAAGTGGGTGGAGAGTTGATATTTATTTCGTATTGTAAACAGCATGTCTGGAATTTCACATGCTCAAATAATTATACACTTACAAAATGCTAAGACTGTTTCACATAAATTTTTATCTTGCTTCATAAAATATTCGAGTCTACGTTTATTTTCATTCTGAGTGTACATAATATAATGTGCGAATCTTTTTTTCATTTTTTTCTTCTGTATGCTCTAATTGGAGGTATAAATCTTGCCCGACTTATTTATAATGTTATTATACAAAATAGGCAAAAAGCTTCTTGCCGAAAACATTAATGTTCTCTCAGCTGCATAATTCGTGCTATATATCTCTGGAAGGCATTGAAATTCCAGCACAGGAATATATCAATATTACTCCCAGAGCACTCAAGCAGAAGATTTATGCCATTCTGCACCTTGCGTAACATTCAGCGGCCCATCAATAAGATAATTTCCAGGCATTAGAATTTGGAGCTATTGCAAGGGACTTTAGACAAATTTTACGAGATTTTAAGTAAGGACTTCCTGAGAGTTTGAACGTAGAGTCATAAATATTTTTCTCAATTTTAATGGGAAAAGGCGATGAAAAATTGTGATTGTAAAAAAAAATGATATTCGTATATTTATTTTCAAGAAATAGAAAGAATTCTATCCGTCCGTCCAAAAACAGAACACCTTAAATTGAATTTATTCTGTAACCTAAAAATATTACCAATCCATCAAATGAACAAAAATTGCCAATTTAATTCTGAAAAGTTTCATTCGATAGACGCTCCTCTTTATATTCTAAAACAATAGATCCGGAAATTCGGAAGGTTACGTCAAAATGCCAAGAATTGTTTAATTTTTTGGGAACGCTTGATGAGAACAACTAATTGTCAATAAAAACTTACTTAGGGCTCTAATTTCAGTAGAAAAAGGAACTTCTGACAAGACAAGAAAATGTAGCAAGTAGTAACGGACCGCGTTAACAAGACATAAGATTTTCCAGTAGAAAGGGTAGTTTTCGGTCAGCCGATACATCTGCGGACAAACCAAAATATTTTACGTGATAACTTTTTGAGAGTTTATACAGGGAATTTCTGAATGCTCTCGAAAACTTTGTTCCGAGAAGAGTTGAAAATCACTAATTTATATCCATTGAGAGGTAATTGAAGGTACGGATAGAATAACGACTTCCGCGCGCGAGCCGGGCAGACTAGCCCCTGAAAGTATGCAATCGAGTGAATCAATTGAGTTTTGAGCTAGAAATTTTCTTGATAAAAAATATGGCTTATTTTAAGACAAAAATGTCTCTAATAACCATCTCGTGAAGTTCATATTTCTAGAGTTATAAATTTTCGGAAATTGAAAATTCGACATTTTTTGCTAACTTTGACTGTTATTCACTTTCAACCTGTTTGATGGTTCTTAAAACTGAAAAAAGCTACTTATTCTTCAAAAGTTACCCGTGAAATTAGTGTACTTTTGAAGCTGGCTTCGTCGACTCGATTATCACGCGAATGTACTAGTAACACCCCGGATAACACCGAACGTCTTGCAAACGTTTCGAAAACGTTTTCTGGCAAACGTTCAAACGTTTGCAAATTTTCTTGGAAACAACGTTTTTAAAACGTTTTCAAAACGTTGGATACTTCCGCACATTTTTGATACTTTGTCTGAACAAAACTTTTTATAAACGTTTTGAAAACGTTTGATATACGTTAAACCAAGGAAAATTTGAGCAGAATAAATTTCAAAACATCCCTAAGAAGTTTGAAACACATTTATTACACGTTTACAAAACTTTAATCCAACGTTTGAAAAACTTTTGTCAAACATTTGCGAAACGTTCAAGAAACGTTTAAAGAAGGTTTGAAGAATGCTTGATCGAAAGATACAAATTTTTTTAGTAGCTCATATACTTCTAATGGTATTCAGACCATACCCTAATTTAAAATGATAACTTTTCCTTGTCTTTTCTTATAAACATATGTTTAAAAGTCGTATATGTCGTAATCACCATAGTTTCCTGCCACTTGCAAGTAGGATCACGCGATCTATCGGAAACATTTTTTGATCGAACGTTTGAAAAACGTTTTGAATACGGTCGTAATTTCGATCGTTCGAAATTTTACTTCTTGAACGTTTCTCAAACTTCTTTTGAACGTTTACGAAATTTCTTTTATACCTTTCGAAAACGTTTGAAGTACGTGTTGAATTCGTAATCACTCAAATTTAATTGTCAAACGTTCTTGAAAAGTTTTGTCCACAATATTGTACGATTAGTATCTACCTTTTTTCAATTAAATAACGAAACAAGCCACGGAAATAATGGTCAAAATAAAGAGAAGCGACAATCCACTAATAATAAATAATGATTAACAAAAATTCATAAATAATTCATTGATAATTTGTTCACTTGAGTCTCAAAAATCAACTAAAGTACCCAACGATTTAAAAAAGTTTTTATCACAAAAAATTCCAAACGTTTTTGGTTTGCCAGAAAACGTTTCGAAAACGTTGGCGAAACGTTTGAAATACGTATTGAATCTGTAGTCACTCAAAATTCTATTGGTCAAACGTTTTTGGAAAATTTTGTTCACAATCTTGTACTTTTAGTCTTGACCTTTTTTTAATTAAATAACGAAGCAAGTCATGGAAATAAAGGTCAAGATAAAAAGAAGCGATAATTCACTGATAATAAATAATAAATAACAATAATTGATGATTCATTGATAATTTGTTCACTTGAGTCTCAAAAATCAGCTCAAGTACCCAACGTTTTCAAAACGTTATTATCACCAAAAATTCCAAACGTTTTTGGTTTCCCAGAAAACGTTTCAAAAACGTTCGCGAAACGTTTGAGTTACGTGTTGAATCTGTAGTCACTCAAAATTTTATTGGTCAAACGTTTCTGAAAAATTTTGTTCACAATATTGTACTTTCAATACATGGAATAAAGGTCAAAATATAAAGGATCGATAATCCACTAATAATAAATAATTATTATTAATATTTCATTAATAATTTGTTCACTTGAGTCTCAAAAATAAGCTAAAGTACCCAACATTCTCAAAAAGTTTTTATCACCAAAAATTCCAAACTTTTTTGGTTTGCCAGAAAACGTTTCAAAAACGTTTCTGTGTTATTCGGGACGATTACCAGGGAAACTTTAAAATATCTTTCGTCATTGAAAAAAACTCTCCAATACCTTAAATACTCAAAACATTTTGAAGCGAATAATGAGAGCACGTATTTACTCAACAAATCAGCGTTTCAAAGATTTTTTGCTAAAAGTGGACATTCCTAAAGAAGACATTGAAAAAGGACGTAAGCATTCTCGAGATGAAGAAGCGTGGGATACTAATGTCGCCAAAAAAGTTCGGAACGACTCGACGAAGCCAGCTTTTCAGCTACACTAATATTAGAGTAACTTTGGAAGAATAAGTAGCTTTTTCAATTTTAAGAAGCATCAAACTTCAGGGATATGAATATTACGAGAAGGTTACTAAAGACGTTTTCGTCTTGAAATAAACCATTTTTTAAATAAAAAATTTCTCTAGCTAAAAACATCAATCTCTCCATAATTTGTTTGAACGATTATACTTTAAACAAAAGGTAACACTTTTATTTTAAAAACGCCGGACACTCGCGGACTAACCCGCATGTAAATCTGGCACTAAACTCTTCACAGTTCTGAAAGTACCGATATGATGAAAATTCCTGAAACTTAGCATATAAAATTGCATGTAAAATTTCGCTCCGGTCTCAGCGGTGATTGCATACTCTCAGGGGCTAATCCGCCCGGCTCGCGCGGAAGTCGTTGTTATTCTAGCCGGCGCGGCCCTTCCATTATTGTAGCCGGCCTACATTCAGTAGAAAAGGTGATTTTCGTCGGACAGGAAAATCCACTATTTAAAGTAGTAAAGTAGAGTTTAAACAAGTTATATAATTATTTTTAGTGGAAGAGGGAAATTTCGGTCAGTCGTATTTATGCGGAAATATTTTTTGGCTCAATTTGCATAACGAGATGATAATCATATTTATGTAGTAATTTAGGAAATATTTCCATCTCTTTTAAGTGCCATCTATTCGAAGTAAAAACGTAATTTATTGTAAAAGAAAATATAAGTGTGGTAAAAACGTAATTTGAATAGGGATCCAATTTTATTTGGATCGAGTCATGCTTCTAGAACACAACCAATTTTATAATAACAAATAATAATAATATTTTCCGAATATAATACATTTTTCGTAGTCCTAACAATCAACTTCGAAACAAAATATGCAATTGTTCGTAACTTCATGTTAACATACATTTCCTGGATAATAAAAATTAAGCATTAGCATTTTTTAATTATTTATAAAGAATAATAATTAAATCTATGATAAAAAGGTTTTTAGAGATCAAATTTTTCAAGCTTCCTTTTGCGACAGATTGTTTCCGGTCGCTCTGTGTCTTCTACCTGATTATGTTTATTTAATTTATTTTAAAATGTTTGAGTAATATTTAATTTATTTGGAAATTCTGCTAGTTAATCTGATTTTTGCTTCTACCCATGACCATTTCGCTTTTTATTTCCCTACTAATAACATGATTACATATAGTAAAGAACGTTTAAATGTATAAATAAAAACCTTTTCCATGGAAATATAATGATAAATATTTTTACATTTAATTAAATTGATAAATAAACACCATTTCCATGAAACAAAGTTTTCACGGAACACAGTTTTCGCAATACACAATTTGCACGAAAAATTCTAAGTGTACACTTTAAATCAGATTTATCAGCAAGATTTCCACAAAACATGTATAATAATAAAAGTTTATGTTTCCACTGAATGTGAGTTGGTAAACAACTGTTGATGCGACTTAGAGTTAGACCAAGTGAGTTTATATAAACATTAATCTGTCAAACGAAACTCAGGATTGTGAGAAATCAAACAGTTTACAAATGAGAGGAATATTTTTCCAAAACATGTAAAAAAAACTCCGTTCTCATTACTTTTCTGCTAAAGTTTTTCGGAGAGGCACAGTTGAATGTAAGGCTACCCCTGAAAAGATGAAAGTAAGGTTACGTCAATGGAGGTTACGTCGATGTAAAACAACATAAAAATTGTTCCCAAAGTTTTAAAGTAGAATGGATTGGAAAATCCTTTTGCAATTCATTATCCCCCGTTCTGATATATATTTTTAGCCTCTATTCGATAAATTTTGTTAATAAATAAAGAAATAATTGTCAATTACGTCGATGGACACCTAATAAAAAGAGGCAAGGTTTTCGTAGACTTCTTTTTCTATTTGCGAAGGAAATTCTTCATTTTCACGCTCAAATCTTGGAGAAATAAGTAGTGAGGGGTTTTTCCTTCAATTCTACGCAAAAACTGGTCCCAAATAGGTATTTCTTGATGTCGGAGGATCCCTGTTTATGTATCGACGTAACCACAAGAATATATCCATGGATACTTATATATGCCTGCATATGTTGTGCATATTTTTCCGGTTTTAAGTGAAAAGAATCATGTTCTTTGTGTGTTTATGTGATTTTATGAATGAAACATAATTACTCATCAAAAAAATTCCGTTCTCGTTACTTTTCTGCTAAAGTTTTTCGGAGAGGCACAGTTGAATGTAAGGCTACCCCTGAACAGCTGAAAGTAAGGTAACGTCAATGGAGGTTACGTCGATGAAAATAACAAAAAAATTGTTCCCAAAGTTTTTAAATAGAATGAAATAGAAAATTCTTTTGCGATTCGTTTTCCTCCGCTCTAATATATATTTTTATCCTTAATCCATGAAATTGTGTTGATAAATATAGAAATCATTGTCAATTACGTCGATGGATACTGATGAAAATGCGCAGGGTTTAGGTTTTTTTTTCAATTTGCGGCAGAATTTCTCCATTTTTACGCTCAAAGCTTGAAGGAATAAGTAGTGAGAGGCTTTTTCTTTATTTCTACGCAAAAACTGGTCCCAAAAAGGGATACCTAGTTATCAGATGATCCCTGTTTATGTATCGACGTAACCACAAAAATATATCCATGGACATTTATGTTTGCCTCCATATATTATGCAAATTTTTATTATAAAAACCATGTTCTTTGTTTATGTCTGTAATTTTATGAATAAAACAAAATACCTTATCAAAAGAAAACCCGTTCTTATTACTTTTCTGCGAAAGTTTTCCGGAGAGGCACAGTTGAATGTGAGGCTACCCCTGAAGAGCTGCAAGTAAGGTTACGTCAATGGAGGTTACGTCGATGGGAAACAACATAGAAATTGTTCCCAAAGTTCTAAAATAGAATGGATTGGAAAATCCTTTTGCGAATCGTTTTCCCCTATTCCAAGATGGATTTTTATCCCTTATTCATTAATTTTGTCCAACACCCGGGAGAGAAATGCGACTTTGGAGACTCGTCTCGAGTGGACGAAGTTGTCGATTTCTTTATTCATGACGTCACAGTGGTCGAAGTGAGTACTTTTCCCACTAGTGGTCGAAGTAAGTGAGAGAAACGTGATTAGCGTGGTTGAAGTGGTGAGGGCAGTCAATGCAGTAGATCCCTACATTGGTGACATCAGATGTTAACGATGTTAACTGCTATCAGGCGTGAATCTAGAAGGAGGGGGGCAGACACCCCCCCCCCCCCTACCGTAATTATTGGCACTCTGCATTCCAGTACAGCGCGGTTAAGATGGGCATAAGGTGTACTAGTAAAATATTATTATTACAGATACATATAAGAATTTATATAGAAAAATTGATTCTGTGATATTAGGATTTACTCTTAAAAATTGGTTGTGTAACTTGGCCTCCCCCAAAACTCTCGACGATCTCCTCAGCCGTATTTCTCTCGCGTATCATTGGACAAAATAGTATGTGCACCATGTGGGAGACGGCAATTCCACTCGTGCGATTGCCGCACTCGCTGCGCTCGCGCGGAATACTTCACACTCGTTGGAATCGCCTACTTCTCCCACTTGGTGCACAATATACTTTTCCTAATAAATATAGAATTAATTGTCAATTACGTCGATGAACATCTGATAAAAATACGCAAGATTTTCGTAGACTTTGTACTTAATTTGCGAAGGAATTTCTTCATTTTCACGCTCGAAGCTTGAAGGAATGAGCAGCGAGAGGTTTTTTTCTTCATTTCTACGCAAAAACTGGGCCGAAAAAGATATTCCTAGTTGTCGGAGGATCTCTGTTTATGCATCGACGTAACCACAAAAATATATCCATGGACACTTATATTTGCCTCCATATGTTGTGCATATCTTCACGGCTTTATTTATAAAAATCATGTTCTTTGTTTATTTTTGTGATTTCATGAATAATACAAAATTACTTATCAAAAAAACTCCGTTCTCATTTCTTTTCTGCTGTAGTTTTTCGGAGAGTCACAGTTGAATGTGAGGCCACCCCTGAAGAACTGAAAGTAAGGTAACGTCAATGGAGGTTACGTCGATGGAAAACAACATAAAAATTGTTTTCAAAGTTCTGAAATAGAATGGATTGGAAACCCCTTTTGCGATCCGTTATCCCCCATTCTAATATATATTTCTAACCTTTTTTCATAAATTTTGTTAATAAATATAGAATTAATTTTCGATCACGTCGATGCATACTGACAAAAACACGCAAGGTTTTCGTAGACTTTTTTTCCAATTTGCGAAGGAACTTTTTTATTTCCGCGCTCAAAGCTTGGGAAAATAAGTAGTGGGAGGTTTTTTCTTCATTTCTACGCAAAAACTGGTCCTAAAAAGGTATTCCTCGTTGTCAGATGATCCCTGTTTATGTATCGACGTAATCACAATAATATTTCCTTGGACACTTATATTTGCGTGTATATGTTGCGAAAATTACATCAGAATTGATGTATTTATAATAAAAATCGTAATTCTTCTTTCAAAATTTGAAAACGTCAAGAATACATTTCTAAATTACTTCATTATTTACTGTCTATGGAGCTTCGAAATACGCTTCAGGCATTTAAGGACATCTCTTAAAGCCATTTTTTAGGCACATAATATTTATTTACATAGTTTGACACCGATACCACCAATAGTTTTAGTAATATAACTATTAGACACGAATGTGCCCTGCCTGTGGATAATTACCCATATATGTTATGGAATACTTTTGAACACTACCTTCTCTCTTAATTTGAATCAGTCAAGTTTCACAAGGAATAAGTGATCTATTCATGTCAATGATCTCAGACAGCAAAAATCTACTGAAAAATGAGTCCTACATTGATAGAAAGCGACTTGAATTTGAGGAAATAGTGGTCACGGATTTCTCGGCGCATTTTCACTGATCCAAATCAAAGAGTGATGGAATTGCAGCTGAAACATTCCGTGGTCGTTGATTAAAGAGGCGAATCCTGAAAAGTGAATTTCCGAACATAGACATCAACGAATTGAGTCTGGCTGGAAACAAGGTTGAAAGTGAAGGTGAGCGGGTATGTCTGGAACGCTCGAGTCACCGTTAAACGAATACGTCAACGCGTTGTGTCGTTGTATGTGCATATAAGAGGAGGAATTATTTCAAGCTTGAGAGATGGGAACATTGAACGCATCACTATATAAATGTATAAGTGCATACAAGTATGAATGAATAAGTATATACAAGTATAATGCATAAGTGTATACAAGTAGAAATGTATGAGTGTAAACAAGTATGAATGTATAAGTGCACAAAAGTATAAAAGTATGAGTGTATTGGTATATAGTGTATACGTCTAACGGTACAAACTGTCAATGATTCGTGACGACACGCTTGTGGTGGAATCCCCTTGTTCTTCGGCATATGTACAGTAATATAAGATGAACGCAACTTGTAGAAGCTATAAGCGTAAGGTCGTTTGGGAATATTGCATTACATAAGTGCAGCAACTATAATCACTATATGCTAACCAATCGTAGGCGAAGAGGTCGTTCGACCGAGAAGCACTATAGGGGTATTCCGCAACTTTTATAGATTTATAGATACACACACATACATTCATATACATGTACTTCATTGTATGTCGATAGAGAAGCGATGACGATCAGGATGAAGGATCAAGAAACGGTCCACATTGATTATCGTGTCAGGGTTAGTTCGATTTGTACCTTCTCCGGAAATGAAGACTACCTGTTGTAAAAATGACGCAGGAAAAAGTCTTGCACAACTGCTGGTGAGATGGGATCTTCAACGTCTTATTGTACAAAGGAAACTTTTATATTGCATCTTCCCTTGTTTAGATATAGAAATTAGAAAGGTCAGAGATGAGCCTGAACAAACGAATAAATTGGAATATTAATCGAGTACTAAAAGCAGGATTATATTGATGGGATTCATATGTTGTATGACTAGTACATATAGTAATATTCATGATCATTGTGTACAATATTGTAAGTCATTAGAGACTGATATTTGAAAAAATGACTAGAAGCCATTTTCAGATTTAGTTCACAATGAATGTGAATTATTTGTCACGCAGCTTTCGGAAATTGTTTGGAGCAAAACTCCAAAATGATCCAAGAAACAATGGAGATTACGAAACCTATGTGCAACAACTGTTATATTGTTTGTTTTTGATACTATTTTATTAATAATATTTTTGGTTAAAATATCGAAATGTGCAAACCTCAAATTAAAATTGCTCTGCTGCAAAAACTTTTATGAAATAATTCTCCCAATCGAATTATTTTTTTTCAATACCAAAATATCAACGACCCTGAAGTTTGCTATATGCTATAGATTTGAAATTTGTGTCATCGATAATTAACAAACTAAGAGTCCTATTTGAATACAGAATGGACCACTGAAATCTTCTTCCAAATGTCTCAATGTGCGATTTTTTGTTTTTTGAAAAAGTCATTTTTTAAACAAAAATGATTTAAATGTTTAAAAATTTGTGATATATCATTTGGATCGGCATCATTAAATCTCCATATGTCTTTTTTAGTTTTTCGAGAAATTAATGATTATTCTCATTAATTGTTATTATTATTATTATTCATAAATTATTTCCGAACAAATTGTTTATTACATTTTTTTCATTCATTAACAGCATTTTGAATATTTACACGGAATCGCGATGTAATATAGCAACAACAGTCCATGCATATCACTATAAGGAAAAGAAAATGTTTTAAACCATTTTTTTCACTTTATTTAACATTCACGTACTTGGCCATACATAAATTACAAACTCCTGCAGGTGATTAGAAACAAACTATCGATTCCATCTGGAAAATATATCAATCACTAGGAAAAACTACCGAATACCTTTCGATGACATTTTTTGTTTTTTTTTTATTTTGAACAAATACATTATTTATAAATTTGAATAATTTATTTAGATAAAGTGAATAACTTTACTCATATAGCACCTGAGTCACAGGGCGACAAGAAGTGTAAACTACAAAAACAAATTTTTTTTAGTCGAAAAATAATTTTTCAAACATAATGACACTCGCCTGCCTTCAGCTGCACACTGTACACTGTAAACAATTATTTTGAGAATTTCGTCAAAGAATATTGGGACGCAACATATCCAATAATATTGGAAATTTTCCCGAAAATGAATTCGGAAAAATTCTCTATTTTATTTGCGAATTTGACTTTGAAATTAGAGAATTCTTCCAAAAATAATTTCAGAAAAATTTCCCAATTTATTTGGGGATTTCACTTTGAAATTCGGGAATTTTCCCAAAAATAAATTCGGGAAAATTTCCAAATTCATTTGGGAATTTGACTTTGGAATTAGGGAATTTCCCCAAAAATAAATTCGGAAAAATTTCCTAATTTATTTGCAAGTTTTACTTAGATATTAGGGAATTTTCCCAAAAATAAATTCAGGAGAATTTCCTCATTTATTTGGCAATTGTACTTTAAAATCCGGAAATCTTCCTAAAAAAATATTCGGAAAATTTCCTAATTTATTTGCGAATTTTACTTTGATATTAGGGAATTTTCCCAAAAATGAATTCAGGAGAATTTCCTAATTCATTTAGGAATTGTACTTTAAAATCCGGAAATTTTCCCAAAAAAATATTCGGAAAATTCCCTAATTTATTTGCGAATTTTACTTTGATATTAGGGAATTTTTCCAAAAATAAATTCAGGAGAATTTCCTAATTTATTTGGGAATTGTACTTTAAAATCCGGGAATTTTCCCAAAAAAATATTCGGAAAATTTCCTAATTTATTTGCGAATTTTACTTTGATATCAGGGAATTTTTCCAAAAATAAATTCAGAAAAATTACCCAATTTATTTGGGAATTCCCATTAAAAATTAGGGAATTTTCCCAAAAATATATTCAATAATTAACAAACCGATATGTACTATATGAGTAAAGTTAACCACTTCGTTTAAATAAATGATTAAAATTTATAAACAATTTATTTGTTAAAAAAAAGACTTTTTCAAAAAAGAAAAATTCGCACACAGAGATATTTTGGAAACGATTCTAATGGTCCTCTTAATTTTCATGTGGGACTTCTGGTTTGTTAATAATTATTGATGACACAAAATTGGAATCTATAGCAGAAACAGCGAGACAGTGTGCAGCTGAAGACGGGCGAGTGTCATTATGTTTAAACAATTATTTTTCGACTCGAAAAAATTTATTTTTGGAGTTCAAACTTCTTCTTCCCCTATGATTCATGTTCTATGTATTTGTTTAAAAAATTGTTATTTCGAGAAATGAAAAAATGTCATGCATGGACTGTTGTTGCTATGGTACATCGCAGTGCCGTGTAAATATTCAAATTGATGTTGAAGAATGGAAAAAAATGTTATAAACAATTTACTTGTTTGAATAATTAATTTTTCGGAAAATTGAAAAAGTCACATGGAGATATAATAATGATTCCGATCCAAACGGTACATTAAAAATTTTTAAACATTCAAATCCTTTCTTTTTAATAGTGACACACCGTTGAATAACGTTAAAAAAGGTTCCAATTGTTTTCAAAACGATTTCTTGAAAAAACAAAAAATCGCACATGGAGACGTTTGGAAGACGATTCCAATGGTCCATTATGTATTCAAATCGGAATTTCGATTAGTCAATTATCAATGACACAAATTTCAAATCTATAGCATATTGCAAACTTCAGGGTCATCTGAAACTGTCGTTTTGAAGGGAGAACACCACTCCAAAACCCGGAATCAAAGGACTAATTTTGAAAATTTATTCTAGGATTATGGGAAGGGGGCCAGTATTCATATTTAGACGGCTCATTTGATACATTATGGTGTATGAAAAAAAAATGTTTATTATGATTTTTGTACAAAATGGCGGTGCTAATGCCGTTTCTAGAAACGGTTTTTTTTCAAACTGGGCGCACCCATAGCTTCAACACCACTGCATGGATCGACCTAAAATTTTTACAGTATCTTTACAAATATATTTTCCATCAAAGAGCTTATCCATTTTTCAATATTCTGAAAATCACTTGTTTTATCAACAATTTACTACTCTTTTTTTATTCGAAAATTCATACGTTTTGTTCAGAAGTGCACAGTTTCTAAAAAAATTAGAATAAAAAAAACCCTACGTACTTCGATAGCTATTAGTATGTAGTTTCAGAAAATTTTTGGTTTTTTGTTCCAGCTCTCACGGTTTTCGAGAAATCGGTGTGCCCGCGGAGAACCTTCGAAAAAATATTTTCCCGCAGATCTGCTGTAGCGCCGCCATTTTGTACAAAAATCATATTAAAATTTTTTTTTCATACATGAATATGCATTAAATGAACTATCTAAATACGAATACCATGCTTCTGAACTAGAATTATTTAAATAACTGTTCACTCTTATTAGTAACTAAACCATTCAGAATCTAAAAATCTGATGTAAATTTTTTTGAATGATATACTACTGACGGAAATTACCTGCACACCTATTTTGTATACTGCTACAAAAGTTTCTTGCTTTTATAATATAGAGATGTATTTCCTTCTCATTATGGTACAAAACGTAATTTATTATGAATCTAATAGGCCTAAGTCGAAAGCAGAATTTTAATTCTGTGAAAAGTTACTTCAAATATACCTGAGATTTCGAAAAATTGGAATAACCCTAGAAATGACGAACATTTTTCTAAGTTCTTTGTCTCATTTAAAAGGTTATTAAATATTTACAGCATTTACTTTATTCATTCGAATATTTCTGAGTTTTACCCTTTGATTCTACTCTAGCAGTAAATTTTGTGCAACATGGCCTCAAAATTTCGAATAATGATTGTACCCACCACATGATCGAAAAAAATACAAGACAATAATATGTTGGGAAATATTAATGAAATGCACTGTAATATATTGAAGACTAATTTTTTTTATGTTGGAAAACGTTCTAATGATTTCGAAAAATATTATGAAGACTTGTCTTCAAGATAGCTCAAGAACTTTTGAAAATTTTAACTATGCTCAGAGTTACTCAAATTGTTCAAAACCGTCCGAATTTCACACTCTGTTTACAAAATCTTTTCTTGAAATGGACATTATGCCTTCAATTGCGGCTTATGAGACTCCTTATTCTATTGTTATTCTATTATACTGTAAACTTTACAAAATTTGTATGGAAAAGTGAGGAAAATATGTTCAGAAATATATCATATTTCCTAGATTTCAATGAAAAATTGAAATTATAACTTTACCTTGATCTCTTATAAATATGACATTACTCCAATTTTATTTAATATTAAAAAACAATAAGCTTTGAAGTATTTCATTTTCTCGCTTTGAATTTGAAAACATTTTATAATTTAAACATACAACGTTCTATATACCCCAGACCGATTATTCAAAATGATAAAATACCTGCTATAATTCGCAATATCCTGTCAATTCCGAATTTGTCTAAGATTATGGTTTCAAATTATAAATTAAGGCGTAAAATAAAACTGAACTCTTATCAAGCATATCAGCTATCTCCATAAATATAAAACTCGCATATTAGAGCTCTACTTTTACCTGGAATTTTTCACTTTTCACGTAATTTTAACTAATATATTCATGTAAACTTTATGCTTCCTTAGTAGTCTTTCCTAGACTTTTGATACTCAAAAAATAATCTGTTGGGATTATTGAAAAAAAATTTCTGTAGTTAATCAAAAAATTTCTTATAAGGCAATATTACTCTATTCCTATTCCATTAAAAAAACACAAACGTGATTTTTGAAAAAGATTATCGAACATGAACACTTATTGAGAAAGGCCATTCATCTTTCAAGTATTTGATCTTCTCGGTTCATGATAAAAATGAAACACTTCTTGTTTGCTTCGGAATTCGCCTTGACCAAGACAAGATTGTAATTTACATTTATGAATTTTAAAGAGCAATGACCCTTCCAGTACATAAGTAACAACCTTATATTGCACACTTCTCTTCTAGACAAGCAAAACCTCATGTCTCCTGATTTCATATCTTATTATTTCGTACATAAATAACCCGAAGAACAAAGAAATCCTCTTATTTATTAGGTGCGAAATTCTTGTTACATTCGAAGATATGGGAAGACAAAGACCTTCGCACCTTGGTTCGTGACCATGATTGGGATCAGGGTTGATATTTATGGGCAGAATCAATGTTTCAGAGGGCAACTTTGCTTCGGCTCTATTTTCACGGGTCGGCAGATGCGGCCTATAATGTGTACATGAATAATTACCTTTTTCGCATTCCGAAGTGATTTCACCATCGCAGACACCTCCGCCTTGTTGTTTGAATTATGCGAGTAGTTATAGAAAGTTTCGATCGAGCAAATTCGTCACTCATCTGTATTTATGATCATTTTTCTTCCTCTTCTCGCGATGACAAAAAGTTCAGCGGCCGAGAACTTGTTTGCTCATCATGATACCTCATGAAAATGCAGCAATGTACAATGCAGATTTGATTTCGCAGGTATTTAAGAATCGATGACGGTTTTGTATCCGTGTACAACTAGGATGCTCCAAAAATGCATTAGACATAATTTTTACATTCTCATCATTTATGATTGAGAAAGTATTAGAATCGTCTGAAATTTCACATCTTGAATTTTCAA
>WSXT02190531.1:0-11656 GCA_011762715.2 Neuroterus valhalla
ATTCTTGTATTCGCAGTTAACCTCAGGGGTGCTTAACCTCAGGGGCCTTTCCTCTATCCGCAACCTGGGGACGCGCTTCGTAGTGGTGATAGGTACCCACCAAGTAGATCATTATACTACATTAGAAGTATTATTATATTACGATTCGGTGAGTGAGTGAAAGTTTTTTTTCTGGCTATTCCATTCAATTTTATGACATGCAATAAACGAAATAGATTTTGAAAAAGATTTCACTTGATTATTCCTCCGGCTCGTTAGCACCCTCTATCAAGAAACAAGATTTTCAGAATCTATTTAATTCTTCTTATATGAAAAAAGTTAAAAGAATATATAAAAAAGCTATTAAATTCCAAAGATCTTAAGTGAAAGAATTAAGTGTAATTTATGGATGTCTTCTTATTCATCGCTCAGAAAAGTAGAGAGTGGATCATTCGACATTTTATATCCTTCTCTCGTGCATGTCTTGTATATAAAATTGCACCGTATCGAACAAGTTTGCTCATTGAGTGACTTTCGTACATTTTACTTTGTACCTTTTTCTTGAAACTAGAATCGATACTGAAGGGGTCTATGTCTTCTACATCCTGTTGCATTAATCGGCTTACAACACTTCCGGTTCTTCATGAAACTCTGATGCTTTCAGGTTGCTCGCTGTTCTGATTAAAAGTCGAGCTTGAGATGAGAGTTTCAACAAAAGTTGCGAAAAAGGAGACTTTTTCTGCAGCTTGTCAACTACCTATGAAGAAATATTTGAACAGAGAGTTGAGGAAATTCTATGAGCAAGAAGCCTTGCTCAACAAGATTGAGATGAACAACACTTTTCAGTCCAGCAATCTTCCTTTAGACGAAGCTTAATTTGCTGAACACTTTCTTCGAAGAAATTGCGAAGGAATATGTTTCTATTTTTTAACAACAGGCTTTGCGAAACTCGTTGGAAGATATATCTGGACTCACGTTCTATTTATAGGGACAGCTTTTCTTAATGCAGGAACTTTATCTCGTACGAAAGGAGTTCTTGTTAACGTTTCTGCAGAAGAGCGTCCTATTTAGAACGGGAAGCGACCAAAAGTGACTAATTTCTTACCTTAAAAGTAAACTCAATTTTCTCGAATTCACCAACGTACATCACCATCTCTTACTTCTACTGATTTCTCCTCTTCATCCTTTATCATCTTTATTTGTCCTTAAATCGTTCTTCTCACTTAACCCCTACCCATTGCCATCACATGTCCGAATTCCTCATCTTATCTCATTATTTATCCTCCTCTTCCATCCCTTTTCCTCCACACTCTTCTCATTTCCAGTTGCTCATTCTCATTCCTCTTACTTCATCTCTTTTATGGATGGACACCATAGCGGTTTACATCCGGAGCTGCAAAACTCATCGGAATCGGAAAAATTCAATTGATTTTAGTGGGGCTATAGGTGATAAGGAAAAATTATAAGGACTGATAGAATATAGGGATAAAAGAAAACTTAAAGAATCCCGGAGGATTTGGAAGAATGCAGGTAAATTGATAGGAATCTAGGGTAAATTCTAAATGAATCGAAACGGCTTCTAAAGAATGCAACAAATACAAAATATATCCATTTAGTTTGAAAAAAATCAGATTTATTCAAGAAAAATTCATGTAAAAATCTGTAAAAATCTTGATAAGGTATTGTTGGGGTCAGGCACGTAGCGAGGAAGGGGCCCGAGGGACCCTAGTTTGCTCCTCCGAAATTCTAGAAATAGTTGTGATTTTTACGTATATGAAGAGACAATTATTCATAATATCACTCTGAAATTTCGCGCCCCCCCCCCCCCACGAAATCCTGGCTACGGGCCTGTTTGAGGTCATGATGGAATTCCCCTATTATTGTTGAGGTCCGCCCCAGGCAAATTGTTATGGACAATGCCAGTTTGCTTACGCAGAATTTTCGGAGACCGTTGGAGAAAATTTGATGAGGTCCCTGACATAAATCCCTAATAACTCCAAATCAACTTTGACCTTTCTTCGGCCATTTTTACAAATAAATACCATTCTTGTTTTTCCAATTTAAAAAAAAATCCATTTTGGGGATAGACTGTGAACATATTGAATTTGACGTCCTCTTCTAACAATTCGACTCACTGCAGGTCGTAGATTCCTTCCGTATCAGAGATGATTTCACAAAATGGAATAATCCAAGCACTGGCACTGTCGAAAAACAAGAAAACGTTTTTTATATTCAATAAATTATGCAAGCATGTAACGTTCGGCGACGTTCAGCCGCCATGATGCCAGATTAGGATAGATGCTTGCGAACGTGTAATAGGGTAGGAGCGCACTTATTGGCCGTGGATGAAGCGCAATTTAAGGGGGGTACCCAATGAAAACTGAATCTCGTAGTCAGTGGTTATTCGCGCGCAATTTCAATCTGTCTCTTTCAAAATATTTCTGGACAAAGGGGATCCTGTCCAGGGCCACAATGAGGGGTTTCTTATAGAAGTGATTTCGAATGAAAATTTTGCCATGTTTGAACCACCATAGGTCGCTATAAGGGTCGCCCTATTAAGGGAAAGCTGCTTAGGTCCCTTACAAAGCTTGAATATTGAAAGAAACTATCATGGCAATTTCTACACGGGTTCTGTTTCAATTTGAAGAATCATTTTGTTAGGAATTTGTTTTTATGTTGAAATCAACTATTCAAAAATATTATTCAGCCTGATGGTTGGTTCCTCCAAAAATGGAGCTTAACTTTTGTTTCGGCTCCTTTAAATTTCATAATTTTTAACAATCTATACAGCAAAGATGTGATTGTAAATTACAACAAGTGGATGAAAATCCATAAATTTTATTCTTCTTCGATATCAAATAAGACTACAGAACTAGACCTGACGTGGTTGAAATTGAGAAGGATGTGAAATTTTTAGTAGCTTTGATCCTAGTATGAACTTCTCGAAGGATGGAATGATGATGATTTTAATATTTTCTTGACGATTTGACTTGTAACCTGACGAGGGAAGCGGTATGAAGTACTTCAACGGATTCTATGATTTACAACTTTTTTTTAAATTCCTTCAATCTCAGCAGATGTCGAAAATAAAAATTCTTGGGCATAACATTTACATGCTTTTTTGGAAATTCTTATTCCCGTCTTGAAAATTCAAATATTTGGTCGAATATTTGGTTCGGTAGGTTATTATAACTGTTCTAAGTTAAAATACAATTTTTATTTTCAATTCAACGATTTTGTTAAAGAAGCATTTTTTAATGCATATAAAAGATTTTAATATTATCTTAAAAGTTATAAGTTATATCATCCAGACCTTTAAAGATATGCAAATATTTCAAAGAATTTCGAGGTAATATGAAGGATTTCATGAGATTAAAAGAAATTTTGAAAAATTACAAGAATAAGGAGGATTTGAAGGGATTCCAGAAGATTTTCACGGAATCCTAGCGAGTTACCAAATAATATGAAGGTCATTCAGGGGTTTTGAAGAATCTAAATAGCTTTGAAAATATTTGACTGGATTTTGAAATATTTCGTCGACTACATTTTTCTTGAAAAAAATGGTTTTTTCTAATTCAACTGTTTCGTTCAAAATTGTTTTTTTTCTGTTATTAGAATTTTTTGTTCCTTTTGGTTGAGAATATTCATCTTTCTTCCAATAAAACTCATTTTGCAAGTTAGAAATGAATTTTGTTTACTTAAAATTCACATGAGCTCGAAGCAATTCGTTCATATCCCTTGAAAATTTCACTTTTCGGTTGGTTTGACTCTTTGGCGAAAATTTCGTCTCTTTGAATAGACAATTCGTGTTTCTGAATTAAGCATTCATATTTCCTTGTAGCAAATAATCTCTCTTGTTAGGGTATAACTTGTTTATTGAAAATTTCACTTTTCAAAATGGAAATTGAACTATCTTCTCAAAAGTAGTTTTTCTCAATGAAAAATGAGTAACACGGTTGATAATTCAAGTGTTCCGATTTGAGTTCAAATTTTCAGGTTCAAAAGTTCATTTTCATAGTTAAAAATGGATGACTTCAGTAAAATTTTTTATTTCTTCCGTGCTCGCAAATACTTTTTTGTTGAGAATCTATCTCTTTCTTAGAAACGTCTTTTTTGCATCAAAATTAATAATGAAGTGCATGAATGTGGAATAATAAAATGAATCGGGGTAGTGCGAGAAGTAGAACCGGGAGAGACAAAGCCACCCTTGAATTCTCTCTTGCAGATTCTCCCGTTCCTCGGTAGATGACGAAACCGAAGAGACATGGGCATACCAAACTATACACTGCACGCATGGCTGTAACGTAATATAGCGAAGCACGAGGTCATATAGTTCCTTACACCTTTTCATTTATCTAGCCACCATCCGCCAAGTGTAGGTTTATAGTGTAATTCAAAGCTAAAGAATTTTTTATTCCTCCAATTTGCAATGAAAAATTGTGCGATTTTGAAGTTTTACCATTCAATTCTTGTCTCCAAAATAGTGCAAAGAAATGTTTTTCATAATTTTAAATTGCATAAATATGTCCATTTGGAATGAAGTATTTAGAATTATGGAATCCACACTTCATGTTTCATTTGTTATATTTCGATTAAGTTATGTAGTAACTTTTAGAAGATTTGAATACTTTTACAGAATATGATTATATTTGGGAAATCTAGAGAGAGCACGAATTCCCTTCGGCACTGTTTCTTCGCCTGCAACGTTGCAAATCATTGAGTAAGACGTCAAATCTACAGCTTTAGAGTCCAAAGGAAAACTTTCGATAATTTCGAATACCTAAGAATTGCGTTTTTACCTACACTGTATCATTTTATGTGACTTATAATTCAAATGACTATATTCCATTTTTTCTTCAAATTTCTGCAAAGGGAAAATTTTTGTACTCAGGATTTTGATTGATCAGTATTCCCTTCACATTTCTTAACATTTGATCGGTCCTGTTGAAGGCCAACCTGCAAGATACTGTTGCCCTCCCCCTCTCCTCAGTATGCAACACAACCAATAATAATTCGTTTTGTTCCGGCCTAATCTGCTTCTTTCCCCTTTCTTTGGTACCTTCCTTTACATGACTGATGTCTGGTAGGGCTGACGTTATTGCATTCATATACCGCCTTATGACGGATAAGCTCTCTGTTTTGACATGACTTTATTCGCGGGACATTTTCTCACTTGAAGTAACTGGTTGGGTAGATACTTTAAACAATAAATAATAAAAATCATAACATAGCCACGGATGACAGATCTGCTGCTTTTATTAACAGACTGCGTGTCCCCAGAAAAGTTTTAGTTGGTGAATAGAGACTGAGTGTGTGGAATACCAGAGATCTGAATGATCTGAAGCAGAAGGTGTTGCGGGATACTATGCGCTTCAGAAAGTGAGATATTTTGTGCGAACCGGAAACAAAGAAAAAGGTGTGTGAAATGATAAGGTGGAGAATCGTTCTGATCTCTAGTCAGTAGTAGACAAGGAATTACATGGTAGCAAAGGAATTGATCTATTATGGATGAAAGAACAAAACGGCTTGTCAAAATATATGACCGTGTATCTCCTAGATTATCATGGGTAAGGATGGGAGTGTAAATCAGAAGGCTGTTTTTTTCTATTGCTGCTATTGATGGTGACAGTAGAGAGGCAAAATCCACCTTCTAGAATGCGTAGAATGAGTTTGGTTGGTGTGCAACAGGAAGGTACTGACAGAGTACTTGGTCATTTCGGAAACCCAACAAGGAATGTCGATGGAGATAAATTGATCAGCCTATGCTTGGATAATGGATTGTTTATTACGAACACTTGATTCAGACACAAAATGATAAAAGATGCGAGGTTCATGAGAGGTTCTGAATGCGGATCGGATCACTATCTTATAAATTCATTTATTAACCCAGGCAGAGGATTGAGAAAACATATCTAAGAAACGGAGCAGACACGCATAAGAAAAGAGAATCTGCAGAAACCATAGGTACAAACAGAATATCGTGTGAAGCTGGATGAATATTTGGAACATCAAAAAGAAGATTGGAAGGCAGACCTTGGTAAAGAAAATGTAGAGGGTGCATTGATAATACTGCGGAATGACATCTTCAAGAGTGCATTGAAAGTGTGTGGTACTGCGACGGTAGGGGAAAAAAGTATGGTGATGCGTGGTGGAATGACGAAATATGCGTGGCAGTCAACGAGAAAAAAGAAGCGTTCTCGAGGATGTTTTATATAAGAGGTCTTAGCGATAAGGAGTCAAGAACAAAATCAAAGTGGAAGATAATACAAAAATCCAAAATGACTTTGAAGGAAATAAGAAACTATTTTGGGAATGAGTAAACAGGACCAAATAGGAAACACTAGCACTTTAGTAGTCAGAAATAATTATGCTTATGGTGAAACAGTTTGGGATTTGGACAAAGTTAAAGAATGTATGAGTATTTTTCGCAAAGAGCTTTATGGGGGTAAAGCTATAGAGCAGAACAGTAATTACAAAGACGAAAATATGTCGGACAATTTCAATGCAGGTAGCAGTAGCAGAATCGGTATTGACGACATTATTTCCGTACTTGAAAAACTGAGGAATGGTAAGGTTACCGGTGTGGATGATATAACCTCTGAAATGTTCAAATGCGATAGCGGATATTTATTTGTGTGGCAGTGTGGATGAATCAATATGTGTGCTGTGAACAGCGAAGTTCCGAACGATTGGAGAAAGGCAAGTATCGTCCCAATCTACAAAGGAAAGGGTGACCAGGGCGACTGTAATAATTGCAGAGCGATCAGCCTTCTTAGTATTGTGGGCGAAATATTCACCAAAATACTTATGAATAAAGTCATGGGAATCACAGAGGAAAGGATCTAGGAAGTTCTTTGTGGATTCATGCCAGGGAGATCATCTGCTGATCAGATTTTTAGCCTGAGACGGATTACAGAGAAACGCTTGAAAGTGAACAAAAAAGTTTTCTGTGCATTTGTTGATCTGCAGAAGGTCTTGTAAAGGTGGATAGAGCTAAACTTTGGGAAGTCCTAAAAGTATATGGAGTGACTGTGTGGCTCCTGAAAGCAATACAAGCATTATTTAATGGTAGCAAAGCAAGTGTGAGAGTAACTGTACAATGTCTAAAAATGATTCTTTTTTATGAAGAAGGTGTTGACCTCAAGATAGTGAAGTACGTGGACTTGCATTTGCAGCTGCCCAGATCGTTACGAAAGAATCATTCGATGATCTGCAGATGACGGAGACATAGATGTAGAGTAGCGAGACCTGGACGTATCAAGAAAAGGACAAGAGAAAATTCAACGCGATCGGCATGCGATTTCTGCGCAATGTGTGCCGTAAAACGCTAATGGACAAAGTGAGTAATGAGTGGGTTCTCAGAGAATGTGGTGCAGACGGAACACGGTTCGACAAGAGTAAAAGAAATTTGCTAAGATGATATGGTCATTTTCAGAGAATGGATGAAGAACGAATAATTAAGCAAGTGTACCTAGGTAGGGTGAATGGTAACGTGCCCAGAGGCAGACCAAGGAAGAAATGGATAGGAGGTGTGGAAGAGACCTTCAAGATTTCCCATGCCCCTTCCACTTTCAAATCTATTCTTATTGTGCGATAGTACAACGAAGCTGGAACCACCTCAATTTCAGATAGTAAAATTATATTACTTCGATCTAAAGCTGATAATCAGAATGCTATACAACAGTTTGATACCCCAGGATTTACTGTGCTCATAGGAATATATGTTTTTTAAACACATTCACTATTCATTGATAGTACACGTGTTGAGAGCGCGACTTTCGAAAAGCTACTCAATTTTCTGAATAATGCATCAATACACTGAACGTCGATTTTTTTCGTTCCTCTACAAAACCAGCCTTACGAATTCATCCCTCATAACCATATGGATCACGCATTAACGTATAAACGCACATAAAGTTCCATGCATGCATATTTCGTGTTTTCCGACAGGTGTACATATACTGACGGCATAAATTCACATACACCATGGATCGAACTTCCCTCTTTTTATATGAATATTTTACTACCGGCTATCCAAAAAATAATGGGTGCTGGTACACACTGTATCTATCAAACAGAGTAGAATAGAATACACGCGTCGAAGAAGGCCATCATGGAGAAGATCGAGCTTTCATTGAAATTCACTTATTTGCAACTTTTTTTTACGTTTGAGACAATACATTATACCGAGAGAATGAAATAATTGAATATGAATGAAGCAAATTGTCGGAAACTTTCGAATTGGAAATCTTTTGTTGAAATGGGAGGAAAACTTCCTTGATATATAACCTGAGGCAATAAAATTAGGCAAAGTGGAAAAAAATTCGCAGTACTCAACCAACAAAGTGCGCAGTGACCCTAGCGGTCAGTATGCGTCAGTGAGTGTCGCGTGAGTTTGGGTTTCCGTTGCGATAATTTCGCAAGCTTCACCTCACTTCCTTGTTTTTTTCCTTTCACACATCAACCTAAACTCCTTTCTCATCACCACATGCTCCTCTCTCTCCATGTCTCCATCGTGCCACTTCTTGTACTTCCTTTTCACAATCCTCTTCATCTTTTTGCATTCTCTATCTCACCACGGTTTCGCTATTCCCTCCTCCGTTTTAATCTTTTCCCCTGCACACACCCTGTCACTTTCACTTTCAGATCCACCCGTATCTCTTCCATTGACTCCCCTTCAAAAGTCACTTGCCTTAGTTGCTCCTAGTACTTTTCTATCCCCTTCCCTTGTCCATATTCCCCTCTCATCCATTGGAACTTCTTCTTCTCCTTGCCTTTTACAGACCTTCTCATTTAATCACAAATTTGAGGCTGATTGTTTGATTCTATTCTGCCTTCTACTCCGAATCTCTCTGTCTCTTCCGATCCATGCATATGTTCATGACGACATAGTCTATCACCCATGCTCCCACCTTACTCACATACTTGTACTCTCCATCTTCGTACCCTGTTATTGTACCATTCGCAAACGCCCACCCTCTATCCACCATCCAGTCTCCTAAAATCTCTCCTTCCATATTCATAAACGTGTCCTTCGATCTTTTTCCATCCATGTAGAGACCCACTTCTCTCCCCATCCTTGCATTGGGACCCCCCTCCCCAATACCACGATTCCCTGCTCTCTCTTGCCCATAACATCCTCCACTCTTCCTTTGATCCTTTCCATCCCATCCCTATTGTACACGGTCACAAACTTGCACGTCATTCCTCCTATCTTTGGAGACATCATTTGAACCCCTTCCCTCGTCCCCGCCGTGAATTACTTCTTCAAAACCCTCCCTGATCCCTGTTATAATTCCCCTGCTAGTCCTATCTATTTTTTTAATTTTACCACCTCTTGGAGCCTCCACCTAAATCCCCTTGGTAGCTCAATACTCTCTTACCCTACTCCTAGCTAAAAGGGGGGGGGGGTTAAGAAGGAACAAAGGGGTAGGGGATTTCCAGGAGAGTGGAGGAAGGAGCTGATGGTGCCACTGTATGAAAAGGGGGCAGTGATAGGCAGGGAAATTATGGATGAAGAACATTAATGAACACGGCGTACAAAGTGTACGCAATGGTATCAGCGGAGGGGCTACGGAATGATGTTGAGGAAAAAGACATGTTGCCGGAGATTCAGGCGGGATTCAGAGCGGGTAGGAGCACTATAGGTAATATTTATATTTTGCAGCATGTGGTGCATAGAGATATAGTGAAAACGGGGACAAAAGTGTTAGCGTTTCTCGTAGATCCAAAACGTGCTTTCTCATCGGTGAAGATTGTAGGAGGCAGCGGAAGAGAAGGGAGTAGAGAAAGATCTGATCAAAAAGGTGAGAGAGGTATATGAAGAGATGCAAGATAGGGTGAGAGGAAAGGACACGATTTCAGAGGGTTTCTGGATGGATAGGAAGTTGAGGCAAGGGTGTACGATCAGCCCAACACTTTTTGCGATCTTAATCGCTGACATGGAGAGGAAGCTAGAGGAAGGAGCAGCTAGAGAAGTGAGGGTAGGGGGGTTAGGATTTGATCACTTGCATATGCAGATGACATACTGTTGCTGGCAAAAAGAGGGGAAGCATTGAAAGATATGATGAAGAGGTTGAGGAGGTACCTGGATAGGAGTCGATTTGAATTAAATGCATAAAAGTCCAAGGTTATAGTGTTCAGGAGAGGAGGTGGAAGGGATAAGAGAAGGGATTGGAGATGGAAGGCGATGGCAGTGCAAGAGGTGAAAGAGTTTTTGTACCTGGGTTTCCTATTTCGGAGGAATGGAGGAGTGAATAGTCATATAAAGGAGAGGGTGAGAAGAGCAAATTTTATTATGAGGCAGGGTAGGCATTCGTAAAGAGGTTGTATGCAGATGATTTTGAAATGAAAATGAAGCTGTTCGACTCCCTCAAGGTGAGCGTGCTACTGTATAGAGCAGAGATATGGGAGCGGGAGGAAAGCAATGGGGGAGATAGGGTTTAGGAAAGGTATATTAGATGGACACTGCGGTTGGATAGAATTACACTTAGTTGTATTGGGAGAAGGAAGACACGGAGAACAAGTCTGAGGATTCTGATAGGTGTTTAAGTATGAGGAGGAATTCCTGGGAGAGGGGTGGGGGGCTGGCGAGGGAGTGTTAGTGGGAGAAGGAGAACAGGAGAGGAAAGCGAAAGATGGAGGAAGAGAGGGTCAGCTTTTTCGAAAAAAAATGGTTTGTAGATGGATATCCTGTATTTTGTCAATTGTTATAAACAGATTAATGGATATTACTGCTAACTGTTGCACTTTCAGATTTCGAATGTACTACTTACATAGGTTTTGTTATAAAAATGTGAAAAATCAAATTTTAGTTGCGAATAAGCACCATATAACAATTATAGTTGATAGTTTAAAGAATTTTTTAAACAGAACCACTTATTTGGAACATCTGTGCATCGAACATTTTTCTTTTTTGTGGAATCATTTATTCGCATCTGAAGAACAAGAATAATACAGACTAAAGTTCCATGAAACAACATTCGTCATTGTTATAAACAATTTCCTTCATTTAGCATACCTGTATATCTGAAACTTTTTTTCTCTGTGGAATCTTTTATTTTCATCTGAAGAAGAAGAATACTACACATTAGAGTTCCATGAAACAACATTTATTATTATTTTAAACATCTTTTATAAACAAATTCACTTATTTGGTATATCTGTCTATCGGAAATTTTTGTTTCCTGCGGAATCATTTATTTTCATCTGATTAACAAGAATATTACACAATAGAGTTCCATGGAACAACATTTGTCATTGCCATGAACAATTTTTATAAACAAATTCTTTGATTTGTCATATCTGTGTATCGAAAACATTTCTTTCCGTGAAATCTTTCATTTTCATCTGATAAACAAGAATACTACACATTAGAGTTCCATGAAACAACATTTGTCATTGTTTCAAACAACTTTTATAAACAAATTCACTTATTTGGTATATCAGTCCATCAGATATTTTTGTTTCCTGTGGAATCATTTATTTCCATCTAATTAACAAGAATATTACACAATAGAGTTCTATGGAACAACATTTGTCATTGCGATGAACAATTTTTATAAACAAATTTTTTTTTTGGCACATCTGTGTATCGAAAACATTTCTTTCCGTGAAATCTTTCATTTTCATCTGATAAACAAGAATACTACACATTAGAGTTCCATGAAACAACATT
>WSXT02190542.1:0-19881 GCA_011762715.2 Neuroterus valhalla
TTCGTCGGCTCTTGTGCTGGTGGTTTCAGGTTCGTGTTTGGTGTTGTTTGTGTGTTTTTTTGTTTTTTTTAGTTTTTGTTGGGGTGTGGTGGGGGTGGGGGGGGGGGGGGGGGGGTTCTAAGCATAACTTTTCAGGTATTTCTGTGCATAATTTTGCCCGATGACCTTTTTTTGCGGCCCCTGGTTTAGGATTCATATAGTGATTTTTCCAGAGAGCGACCGGCGGATTATTCTATTTTTGATCCTAAAATGTTCATAATGTGCCAGTTTACCGTTATCAATATCAAAAAATGTAATTCTAGCTACATTCAGCCACACCTTGCGTTTCAACAAAAAAGTAAAAATCGAAAACTCACCTTCACAGTTTTCGCAGTACGGTCTCTCAACCCGAGCTTTCTTTTCGGGTCTCGAAATTTTTTGCTCTGGTTCAAAGTCTTGCGATTGACGAGGGCAATCTTCAGTTTCGTGTAAGTCAAACTGGTCACAAATATCGCAGAACATTCGAGGAGGAGCATGTCTCTTTTCCAAGGTAGTTCTACGAAGAAAAAATTATATTCTTCAATAAGCCTCTTTCAAATTTAAGAAATTATTTAAATAACTACAAATTGAATAGTTACCGATTATAGTCGTCAGCCTCATTAATCGGCATTCCCAATTCAAGAACTTCAATTTTACACAATAAAGTTTCATTCTTGCGCTGCATATCTACTATTACAGAGTTTAAGAAGTCAATTTGACCTTTGACCATTTCATTTTCCTCCAATAGTTTCTTGTAATCTGATTCTGGACTTACTAAAAAAAACTTGTATGTTAGTGCCTGACTTTTTTTCTTTCTTTTAGACCTTACAGTCTCAATCTTTAAACTGCATTATTTCAAATTTTTTTGTAACTATAGGACCCTCAAATTCCATAATTTTACTGCATAAACATAACCGCTCTAAAATATCGCTTACTTGTATTCTCTTTCACATCACCTCCTGCAGCTTGAATCGAAAGAGTATTTGCATTCATTTCCACCTGAGGCATATAAAGCGATTAATGTATTAATGGAACAAATTGAATTATCCATTGTCTAAGGTTAGGCTATTATCCACGCTCGCAGTAAAACTGGTTAGTTGTATTTTGTGATTCTTATCAGGCTGGTTACTGAATTGGAAAACAGGTAAATGACAGTGAATTCATTCATGATTGGGAGGGACTCTCCTCAATTTGAGTGGAGAAAACTGTTAAATGTAAATCTGTGCATTGTTCGGTTTGACTGAAGAATTTTTATAATCCGATAAGCTGAGTTGAAACAGAGAAAAATACGTTCTGAACAGACCATAAGAACAATAATTGATGACAAAACATTGCCGTATACAAATAGTTCCTATTTTTATAAGAATATGTGAATAAATACTCAATTTTATTTTGAGGTGTGTATATTTGGAAAACATCTTCACCTCATTCTATTAGATATGTCTATAATTTTAAATTGATACTCTATTTTTCTCGCACGAGACACTGAAAATGAGCTACAATCAAAAACTACATGTTCAAAACATTGAATGGAAACGTCGATATCTTCTAAACTATTGAATGTATAACATCCTTTCCGTTGTTAATTTGTGGGAAAATTTTATGTGCTTCAGTTCTAGTATCAAATATTGACTTAAAATTTTTGACTTAAAAATTGATTTTTCATCCTTTTTATGTAACTTTGTAACTGTCCCATATCTCGACTAGTTTTAAACCTTCAGAACGTTAATTGAAATACCAACTTTAATATTTTAAACAAACGAAACCTCAAAAAAGCTCTTCAATGGCCGAGATTAAAAAAAGCTACAAAATAATCGGATGTCATCCTAGAAAATGTAGTTGAAAAACGAGGAAAGTTCCAACCTTTTGCTATAATAAGAAAAGATGTGCAATCAAATTTCGATAAGGGTGTGTGTCTAAGAAAATTATATCCAATCATGTTTTAAAAAGTTTCCTTGAGCCTTCCCACTTCTCGAAAAATATTCCATATCCTGTTCTACGATGCGGCGATTCAATATTTGAGAACCTTACAGCGAACAGAATGAGCTTTTATAAATAAGAATCAAATCAGATTCAAAAGCAGAAGAAAAAACACAAGTATTCGAATACCTACTGTTAAATAAACAGTTATAACATTGATTCTTTTGATGTTTTGGGCTTAGATTTCTCTAATACAATTTTTTGCAATAACCAATAGGTATTTGCATGTCAATTTTATAAATCAAGTAAGAGGTCAAGTAATTTTGAACTTGTTTATGCACCTAGAACATCCTACCAAGAACATCTTAGTAATTTTTGTTTGAAGCAAAAAGGCCACTTAAGGCTTGTTTCTTCGGACATTTTGGTTCGTAAGAAAAATAAGTTTTTAAATTCAGGCACAGAGAATTTCGAAACTTGTGGTCTTGTATCCTGTAAAATCAGCTAAGGCAAAAAATCGATAGGAAAACTTGATAATTATATTCATCATTATGGTGTACCTAAAAAAAACATAAGTGATAAAGGTCCTTTTATCTCAAAAGAGTTTGATTATTTTGTGTCAAAGCGACAGAGTAACAGGTTTTTACGTTCGACTATGACAAAAATGGCAAGTCCCACAAAGCGGGGATTTGAAACTAATGGCGTACAGTTTAAAATTAATTGAGGAATCTCGATGTAAATTACGCAAACAAGCTGATATGAATAAAAAGAGATGATAGAAAAAAGACCCTTATGTTGTGAAAAAGCTTTGGGATATAACCAAAACGTCATTCATGATGTTGATGGTTTTCAGTTGACTTCAAAGCCGTTCACAGGTGTTTTCGACGCGAAACAAAGGATTATTTGGAAAGGCAGAAGATAAAATAAAGGTCCCACGAAAGTAATGTCAATACTCACGTTGCCCTTATTTTTTTCGTTTTCGTTCAAAAGATGCAAACTGCCAGTCGTTTTTGCATATTTGTCCAAAAGTTGCTTATTTTCTTGTTCTCTGTAATAAAGAAAAAAAACGATTACAATTTTCATTAGAGAGTTTGTTTTTATACGTCACATTTTCGTTTTGTATTACAAACTTCAAGGTTAATCTAATTTTCAAATATATATTCGATTGAAAGATAACTTTTTACTCACACACGACTTCGAGAATCCCTCAGCTGTGAGCATTCTTGACTTAATAAGTTCACCTTTTCTATCAGATTTTGTGCATTTTTCTCTGTCTCCTTCTCTTTGGTTTTAATTGAATTTGACAAAACTTCCAATTTTTCTTCCGTTTCCTTGAGGAGCTTCTCAAGATTGCCTTTCGCAGTTTGCAAGTTCTTGTTCTCTTTTTTAACCTCATCTATCTCACTCTGCTTTGTTTTTATCTCCTTATTTTTCAGATCCTGATCTAATCTTGACTTTTGAGTTTGAGATTCTTCCAACGATGTGAGTTTTGTTTGCAGGTCAGCAATAACAGTTTCATTTACGTTTAATTCATTCTTTTGCTTTTCTACTATTGCTTCGAGAAGTTTTCCACTCTCTTGTAACTCGTTGTTCTTTCGAATGCTTACTTCAATCTCCGAAGATTTGTTTTGAATTTCTGACTCTAAAGCAGAGTTCGAAACTTTAGCCAACTCCTCGGATTGTTTCAGCTGACTGATTGTACTCTCCAGTTCCTTCACAACCTCTTTTTTGACTTGTAGCTCTACTTGACTACTTGCGAATTTCTCCTCCAACGTTTTTTGAGTATCCTTGAGTGAAGAAATTTCCTTCATCATTTCTTGCTCTTTCGAACCCAAGTTTTGTTGCAAAACAGAAAGTTCCAGTTTCGTCGATTCCTTCTCTCCCTTCAAAGCTTCCATAGCTGTATTAAGCTTAAGAATTTCCGCGTTCTTTTCCTCAACTATAGCCTCGGTTTCACGTAATTTACCCTCCATTACTTTCAAATTTTGTGTGACTGCAGATAACTGGGTTCTCGATTCATTTGCTGCAGCGTTCAGTTCATTAAGTGACTTTTCCATTTGATCTTTATTGAATTCAGCATTTGCTAATTGTTTCTTCACGCTAGCAAGTTCTAGTGAAGTTTCTGAAGCAGTATTTGAATAGGTCGATTTCAAAAGCGTCAACTCAGTAAGAGTCTCATTATAATTAAAGTTAGCTGTAGTGAATGATGCATTGATATCATCTTTTTCTTTCCGCAGTTCTGTAATTTGATTATCCAACTTATCGATTTTAAGCTGCTTTGCTTCAATTTCTGCTTCAATACGAGACCGCGAATCTCGTTCCAGATCTAGTTTCTCATGCAACTCTTTAAAAGTTCCTTCCTTAACGTTTTTCTCCTCTTCTAGTTGATTCTTCATGGATTCTAAAATCTTTATTCTTTCTTCAGAGGTGAGAAGCCTTGATTGTACCTCTTCAAATGATTTTTTAAGAGCTAGCTTTTCTTCTGCCTGTTGATTATCCAAGGTGAAGATTTTTTCATTCAGTTGAGAAACTTCTTGCTCAGCTTTCTTCAACTCCTCTGCTAATTGATTTAGTTCGGAAGCTTTCTGTGTTAATGTTTTTTCGACTTTTTCATTTTCTTTGATGACCTCGAGGTGCTGGTGTTCTCTTTTTTTGAACTCAACAAGCTGCCCTGACAAAGCATTGAACTCGTTCTTTTCAACTTCTATTTGGGCTTTCATTGCATCGTTTTCAGCTTTTAGTTGCGCAACCAGTGAATTCGTTTCGACTAGATTTTCATCAAGGGCTCGTAATTTCGTTTCTGCCATGGACAATGACTTTTCTAAACCGAATACTTTTTCTCGTGATACGTCTAGTTCTTTTTCTTTGCTTCGGAGATCTTCGTTGTACTTCGCAAGCTGATCAGAAGAGTCTGCCGATGAACGTATTATGTTGGATATTTCTTCTTCCTATCAAAGAATAAAGATTATATTTACTAATATTCTATCCACTCTTGAAATTTGAAGTAATTTTTATGTTTTGAACAAAAGCTTTATAATGATTCAAAAATCACCTTAAACTCTTATGAATTTACTGGAATTCAAGCGAATGCAGTCAATATCATATAAATTTACTTGAACTCACTGGAATTCATATGACTTCTATTAAAACCCTCGAGTTCAGTTGAATTTTATTCAATTAAATTGAGACGAATTGCTGAAACTTAGCAAATGTTAGAAATCGCGGGTATGGCGGCCTTGAGACATATTTCACTTTGGAACACTGTTTATATCAGAGGTGTCCAACGCGTGAGCAACGGTGTAAATAACTGTTACTCGTCAATCCCCTCTCTTATCACCTCGAATGCGTTCATGCGGTGAGCGCGATGTGGAAAGGGGAAACGAGAAGAAAATGCTCGAAGAAGCGCTCGGAGACGGGGAAGAAAGGAGAAGCGCGCCAGCCTTGCGTTGGACACCCCTGGTTCATATATAAATGTACCTAGGTTACACAACGCTGCGGGCCTGACGCACAGCGAGAAAAAAGATAAACTTTTAGCACTATTTTCATCCGATTTTGATTAAAAACAAATCTTTATCATTTGAATAGAAAGAATAAAAATATATGATTCAAATGATTTTTATAACTTCCAAAATATTTATAACAATGATGTATTCGCTTGAAAAAAGACCTCATAATTCAGGAAAGTTGTTAAAAATAATCACAGCTCTACAAAAATTTTTTTTTTTATGTTGCCCTGGATATCTTTGCAAATTTGTATGTTTTCAAGTGCCCAAATTAAGAATATGTTCATGAAAGTACTGGATGTGCTCTTTTTTTTATGATTTTGACATATCTTATATTTTAAACAATTATCGGCTTGTTAGTAATGAAATTGATTTTCTCGTTCATAATTAGGCTTCCACCATACTTCCACCATTACATATAAAGTTAGGGATGATAAAGCAATTTGCAAAAGCGTTGGACAAGGAAGGAGATGGTTTTAATTACATTCGTAGGAAATTTCCGAAGCTTAGTATGGAAAAGTTGAAAGGTGGAATATTTGGTGGTCCTCAAATACGACAATTGATGAAAGGCACATATTTTCTTGAAGTTATGACTGTTCCGGAAAGTAAAGCTTGAAAAAGTTTTTCTGTTTGTAGTCGAGAATTTCCTAGGTAATTATAAAGCACCAAATTATGGAGAAATTGTACAAAATATGCTGAAAAGCTTTCATACTCTAGCAGCAAATATGAGAATCAAATTACACAATTTCCACAATCATGTGAAAGAATTTCCGGATAATTTAAGGAATTATAGTGAGGAACAGAAAGAGCAGTAACACTAGGATCTAAAATTTATGGAGGAAAGGTATCAGAGTCGATAGGATTGTCACATGATTGCAGATTACTGCTGGTCTTTAAAAAGAGATTATCCCCTGAAAAATTATAAAAGAGAAGCTCATAAAAGGCGTCTAGTGGAAATGCAACATATGTTATCGACAATTCCCTTTCTATTTACTTTGATGTATCATGATTTTTCAAAACAAAACTGAAATTATCAATATATCTGTTATTTTGTTTCTCGTTTTCCTATTTTTGGTATGTAAAATGAAAATAAAGATTCAAAAGGAAACGAGAGCGAATCTTACTACATCAGTGATAGTTTCATGAATTGTGAGCATAAATATATGCAAAATCATTATTATATCTTGGGCAACAAAACCACTGTAGACCATTGGAATGGTATGATAACAGGAGACGAAGGAGAAGAATAGACGTATGTGACTAAGGTAGGAGCATCGGTGATTAACTATGTAGTCATGAATATGCAAGGTTGTGAGGAGACAAAGAGATTCGCAGTATAAACGAGGGCAGAAACAGACCATAATCTATTGAGGTTGTGGATAAGAGGGGAGGGCGGAAAAGGGCAAGGGGAAGAGGAGGTGCCAATGTGGGAGGGGAAAAGGTGTCGATGTGGGAGGGGAAGATGTGGACGGGGGAGGCAATGGAGAAATACCAGGATCAGTTGTGAAAAGTAAGATTTGAAGAGGAGTCGGTGGAAAGTATATGGGGGGATCTGAAAGAGGAAGCGAAAGGGTGTCTGCAATAGAACGTATTTAGAAACGAGAAGGAAGGATTGATGAAACCGCGTTGGCATAGTGAATGTAAAGATTAAAAGAAAGGTTAAGAGAAAGTATAATAAGTGAGATTAGGAGACCGTGAAGAGGGAGGAGTACGTAGAGGTGAGGAAGGAGTTGAGGTTGATTAGTAAAAAGAAAGAGTGAGAAGGAGAGGAAAATCTGGAAGAGGAGTGGAGAAGTGTTAAAAGTAAAGGGGACGGAAGATAAATAAATATTTTGCAGCACGTGGTGGATAGAGGAATAACGAAGGAGGGGTCAAAAGTGTACGCATTTTCCGTGGATTCCGATGGCGCATTTCTATCGGTGAATAAGGGTAAGGGTGTTTGTGGGAGGCGATGGAAGAGAGGGAAATAGAGAAAGTTCTGATCAAGAGGGTAAGGTGAGTAAGAAGAGGCGGAAGATGCGGTCAGAGGAGGAGACAGGACTCCAGGAGGTTCCTGGTTGGGTAGCGGTTTGAGGCAGGGGTGGCCGCTTCGCTCAACGCTTTCCACGATTTTATTCGCTGACATGTGGAGGAAGCTAGAGGAAGGAGGGGTTTGAGCAAGACGGGATAGAATTTGTTCACTCATGTAAACAGATGACATAGTTTTGCTAGCGAAAAGTGAGGAGGCCTTGAAAGAGATTATGAGAAGGTTGAGAAGATACCTGGATGAGAGTCTGTTAGAGTTAAATGCGGTGAAGTCCAAGGTAATGGTGTTCAGGAGAGCGGGGACTAGGAAAGAAGTTCTTCGACTCGCTAGTGATGAGTGCGCTACTGTATTGAGTAGAGGCGTGTTGGGATTGAAGGAAAGTAGGGAAGTAAACAGGGTATAGGAGATGTATATTAAGTGGACACTGGAGTTTACAAGAAGTACACCTAATTATATTTTTCGAAGGAAGGCAGGAAGAATGAGTTAAGGGATTCTAACAGGCAGCCAGGCGTGTAAATATGATGGTAAATTTTTGAGAGAGAAGAATTAAGCTAGTGAGGGATTGTTGGTGGAAGAGAAGGCAGAAGAAAAGGAGAGGATGAGAGGGCCAAGGTTTAATGGGAATATGGGTGAATTGTACCAAAGAAGAGAGAGCTTTAAGACTTTTTAAACCTAAAAGTCTACATTCCCCTCATGGTGAAGTGGTTCTGGAATCCAAGGGAAATGTTAAAATTACCGGTTGTTTCCAGGTGTTTCGCAAAAAAAATAGCACTTTGTGTCCTATGCAGAGGTGTTATTTTTTGTCGAAAAGTTAATTTTAGCAAAACATGCAGTGGTCTCATCCTTTCTTTTGGACCCCACAACAAAATGAAATGTAATCAGAGAACTTCTTGATAAAAAATCCCATTCCGTCAACTTACCAATTTTGTCTTTTGCTCCTTAAGTTGAGTAATTTTTTCTTCATCTCGTGTTAGCTTTTGGTTGAGATCTTGCACATTGGTTTCATACATCCCAAGCTCACTTTCCAGATTAGTTTTCGTTTGTTCGGACAATGTGAGTGCATCATGTAGTTCTACAAAATTTCAAGATGAATAGATACTTAAAATCTTTAAACAGATCAAATAAATGGGCAATAGTCGAAGAGCCGAGGCCGGTTTCGGCAAGTAATTAGGTAACGATTCTGCCAATATTGTCTCATTATTGAGAAAATTATTATCACTATAGTGCTCCTTTTCAGGGGCTGTCACGGGGAGACGAGGATTATTTACGCTTCCAAAGATATTGTTCCATAGACATTGTTATGTGCAAATAGCACAAAACAATTTATAATTGTCCTAACATTCACTACAAAAAAATTATAAATAAAAAAGTATATTCTCACTAATGAGAAAAATAGTGGCAGAATCGTTACCTAATAACTTGCAAAGATTGGCCTTGGCTCTTAGACTACAAGAAAAATACCTGTGGTTTTTTCTAAAAGGTTTTTTATCTCGTCGTCCTTATTCGCTAATATACTCTTGAGATCGGCAACTTCCTTCTCAAGATTAGTAAGTCTTAAGCCCTTTTCGATAGCATCAGCACTCATATCTTGTATATATTTACACTTATCATCAATTTGACACTGGAAGTTACTTGTTACTTCTTCAATTTCTGAAGATTGTGCACTTCGAAGTTCCGCTAATTCAGTCTCTTTTGCTTTCAAGTCTTTGTCTAATTTCTCTAACTGTGATGTGCTGTTTTCTAATTGAACAGATAATGTGGCCAGTTTTTGTTCCTACAGTGAAAGAACATTTATAATTACTTATTTCAGATAAATTAAAGACGGAATTTTGAAAGCGTTTTCGGGAAACGTATTGAAAGAAATATATAGGGTAACGACATCTATAGTGGACCCACCTTCTATAGTGAGCCACAGCCTCTCATTTCTGCATGAAAATAGTAAATGCAAAAAGAAATATTGAAGTTACCTGCTATTGGATTATTTTCCTTGATATATTTTTTAATGTTTGTTACCAAATAATAGCGAATAATGGCTCTGTATAATTTATTGTCTGAGTCGAAAGGCTAATAGTTCGCCTGATTCTAGCAGAAATGAAAATCATCGTGAATTGTAACCAACTATCAGAGCCAAAGGAAAATAATTACTTTTTCCGTATGCAAGCAAATTGCTGTCTACGACTACATTTTTCTACAAGTTAAGGATTTAAATTCGGTACTTTTTCACCCAATATCCGAGAAAACCCTCAAAAAGCTAGTTGTATTTGTGCCCAGTTTATTGAATTCGATTTCTAAGATTATCTAAAGCTGAGCCAACCTGGCTCACTGTTAGATCAAAAATGTACGTTTAATGTACGTCTCGAGGCACTTACGGTAGAAATTTATGGGTGAGTCAAAACTTGTAAAATACGCAAAATATGAATCAACGCGTATCGAATTTTACCAGGCCTAAAAGTCTATTTATATTAAGAGTAATATGTACTCCTAACATTGGATGGCTCACTATTGATAGCGTTGCCGTATATCATGATCCAATAAAAATGGTAGTGATAACAATTACCAATTCCAACTTCTCTTGAAGAATTCTGCTGGTACTCTCTTCTGATTCCACTTGAAGCTCTTGTATTCTAATATTAAGCGTACTATTGCTTCTCTCAGTTCCATCTAATTTGGTGTTTAGTTCTAAAAAATTGAAGATGTGTGCATGCTTTACATATACATGAACAGATTAATATTGAGCAGAAAGAGGATTACCAGATCTTAATTCTAAACTGACCTTCAATATGGGTTGAGAGCTTTTTAATTTCTTCATCAGCGCCTTTATTTGCATCTTGTGAAGCCTTCAGATCACTAATCAACTTATCCGTCTCAGCGATTTTCTGTTCCAGCTGAGAGGCGATTCTTTGGACTTGGTTTTGCTTCTCGGTTAACTGCTCCTTGAATGAAGCCGATAATTGATTGATATGTTTGACATTCTCATCTTTAAGCTGTTCCAAAGCAACTTTTTGTAAGCCCAATTGCTCTTCTAATTCGGAAGTTAATTCACTAGTTTTTGAAGAAATGACATTCTCTTTTTCCTCAAGTAATCCCTGATATTTTAAGATTAGATCATCTTTCTCTTTGGCATTCTGGTTATTGATAGATTCGATTTCTCCTTTTAGTCGCTGAATTTCTTTATTCAAAGCTTCTGCATTGAGAGCGAATTCCTTCTCCATCTGGTCAATGATGTCACATTTCTCTTGCAACATACGTTTCGCTTCCTCTGCAACACTTTGCCACGATGCTTCCGATTCCTTTCGAGAAGCGCTTTCTTGTTCCTTCTGATTCAACTGATTCTTCAGATTGTTCATCTCTTCAACGTAACGTTGCACTGCCACGTCTCTTTCTTCCATTTGCTTCGAAAGTTTAGTTTTTTCCTCTTCTAAGTTTTTAGTGCGTTCTAGTAAATCTTAAGTAACACATATTTCAATATTATTAACTTATACTGCAGTCTTATTTTGTCAAATTTTTTTTACTTCCAAAATTACGGGAGATTTCTCAGTAATCGTGATAGCCCTTATGAATCGTGAAACTTGATTATGGTTTGGATATTTTGATGAAAAACATGTTTAAGTGATATGAATTGTTTAAACTTATTTATTTTTACCATTCTATAGAATTAGAAGGAATTTCCATGAATTCGAATTGGATAAGAAGAAATAAAAGTAGCCTGACGATTACTGGGATGTTTATACTAAAAATGATTCCAGGTACCGCACAATGAGCATGCTTGTTGCATTACTTTTTTTTATTACTTTACTTTATTTATTGCTTTATATGATTTTATGTTATAATATATATTTTTTTTTTACTTTAATCGTTAGTTTCTATTACATTACTTTACTTTTTCGATAAACACAACTTGGGAAGAAAATAACTCTTTAGTTGAGATGAAAAAGGATAAAATATTATAGGATGGCTGCTAAAACAAGGAAAAAAGTCTGCATGATATCCCGGTTTGCAGCTACTTATATGACAATTTTTTTTGGCTACTAAAACTTTCTATTTGCAATAGTTATATTTTTAGAGTCTTCAATTTTAAATTGTTCAAGTTTTGGGCACTCATGTAAACATTCTATAAATCATCATTTGTTGAATTTGAAACGTTTTTTAAAAGTGTACCAGCATTCAAAAGTGTGGAATCAGAAAAATTCTTAGCCCAAAATATAACATTACTGCCTTTCAAAAGTTTTTATGTAATACGAGTATGCTTTCCTCGCTTCCTCTTGTGTGTTTTGATGTAGCGAAGTAGGTCTTTATTGGCGTAACCAGTGGTGCGGTTACTTTGCCTGCCTAGGCTAAAAAAGTGCACATTCACGGCAAATGCGCATGCGCATTTGTTACTTAACCCCCATGCGCACCGTTCTCACGACTGTTCTGCTGAATATTTTTACCTTTGAACTTACCTCAAAGATAAGACATAAGTGAAGAAAAAAGCTCGAAAAACATACTTCAATTACATAAAATACCGTGTACCATGGCAGCGTAGTCTTTTTACGGCCTCGCGTGTTTACAAGAACTCGGTTGCATCACGCTTCGCGCTCATCTACGCCTCGCTCTTGCAAACTCATCTTTAGCCGTTGAAAGACTACTTTTCTGCCATGGTGCACAATAATATACTAATCCCTTTCTCGAAAAACTCTCGGTCATTTACAGATTTTCTGGTCCTTGGCCATTAAAAACTACAAACTCTAATTAAATTTATGTTTATGAATGTATTTATATTTTTCTCTCAATTTATTATTGTTTTTAGATATTCTATTACAGGTAAATCAGGTTCCTCTGTCCTACGGTTTTTTCGCTCTGAGGCAAGGGGTTGACCGCTCGACTTTTGAATGTAAACTAGCCTTCAAGGTATTTTGAGACATTGTCCGAAGGATTTTAGAATAATTTAAGATATTTATAAGGGCTTTATTGGATTCAAAGAATACTCAGTATTTCAAAGGACTTCTGAAGATTGTATTGGATTTTATGGAATGATAGTAAATTTTAAACCACCACATAGAATTCAAAAGGTGTTGCGGGATTTTGGGGGATGTGTTTGAAGTCGAGCTTTCATTTGAGCCATTTCCGGAAATTTGTGCTTATCGTTAGTTCCTACGAATTTTCAAAAGGGGTAAGAAAATACTTTTTTTAAATTTTCATCCCGCCTTGGAGCTATTGGAAGATTGGAATGATCTTTGGATTCAAAAATGAAAAATACTTGGACTGGTATTATGTTCCATTACACACCTTTTGCTTCGGTTTTCTCTTGAATCTTTTGAAGTTCCACGCGAAGGCGTGCCAAATCTTCTTCTGCTTCAAACAATTTCGTACTTTCTTTCTCAAGCAGAACAATTCGCTCCCTTTCTTCTGAGAGTTGTTTCTCTAGTTCCTTGATTTTGTTTTCGTTCAATGTATTTATCACCTATCAGAAAATTCGATCCTTAATTTTTTCTCCAATGAACCCATGATTATTGACGAATTGCTGTCTGTCATTTAAGTTTACTTCAAGAAACGTTTAAACAAAAAAATAGAAATAATAATTTCGGAGGAAAATAAATAAGTCTAGCCTAGTATAGAATCGCATGTATTTCAACGCCGATAAACAATCATTCGAAAACTCCAACATTTTAAATAAATTATTTGCAAAAAGACATACAAATCAACATAAACGAATTAATCATAAACAAATTAACAGTATTTATCAATGGTACTCTTTTCCACAAAACAATACCTTATCTTTACTAAACAGTCACAGCTTTGTTAGTAATGCATTTCTTACCTTACTACTTCTGTTAGTTAATGAACTATTTGTGCAAAAACGTTTAATTATAGGAAGCAAGTAATCCATTACCGATTACGTTAAACGTATATCAATTATAACATCCTTAATGGCAAGTATGTTACTACTTTAACATATGTACAAATTCTTGCGACCGCATGGTATATTTTTAATATCTCCCAATGTATTCGATACTGAAGTATATTAGTAACGAAAGCAGTCGAATGAAGCGATGCTAGGTAGTTTTTGATAGTAGTGAGGAGGCAAACTAAGAGAAAATACTAGCATGATGATAAGACAAGTAGAGCAGAAATACAGCATCAACACTTCGTCGGAACCAAAAGACTTCCTTCGGATACTCACACTTTGTTCACTTTTCTGTTTCTGAAAATAACATTAAGTTTACTTTGTTAGTTTTGCGTCTTAAGAAATAATTTTGTTTTACATGTATGTTGAATTTCAGGGTGTCGATTAGAATCTATTTACTATTATTTTATTTTATTTTTTAATTATTTTTTTATTCATATACTATTATTATTACTATTAACTAGTTTTCATTCACTAAGTAAAGAAGAATTCTCTTGATGCAAAAATCATTCAAATTTGCATTTTTTTAAAGTAGATATAAAAAAAAACCCCATAATGGTTTTGATTTTGCATCTCCTCGAGAATATATTTATTTTGAATGGATTTTGCTTTAAGAAACGTTTCTTAAGGTGCCGAATTTGATGGGAAAGTGGATGAAACTCTTTGAGTTACAAAAATGACCATATTCTGATTCAGGTCCCGAAAAAAAATTTCAACCTTCCTCTTTTGGAAGAATACTAAATTGAACAAACTTGAATTTATACAATTGAACAATATCATATTGAAGAAATCTTAAAATGAAACGATATTCCAATTATTTACGTTATTCGCATTTTTGTGTGATTAAGAATAGATCTGAAATTAAAGAAATGATTATAACTCCTGAAAAATGATTAGGAAATGGTGAACGCGATAATGAACTATTATGAAATTCACATTCAAAAGAACTTTTTTTTCTAATAAAAAATTTCATTCTAATTATAACTGATTACTATTTGTATTTTTTCGGACAACGAAATTATTGCCTTGTTCCTGGTTTCTCAGTCTTGTTCGACACCCTGAATATATTTTCTTTGATAAAATTATACTTTCTTTCCATTTTTTAAAATTAATTTCTTTAAAAAGCGGTTCTTGGATTCATATAACAATATTCTGCAAATAAAGTTACCCTTTTTAAGACTGTGCTAGTTATTATTTCTGCGCACCATTTTTGTTTTACTGGATTTAACGTATGCGTGCATGGATCTTTCGATATGTGTTCAGTCGCGACCAAGTTCACCAAACAAAAGGTTTAGATCAAAAAGTCTTTATGTGGTATTTGCTTGTACTGCAAACTCCATAACCTTTGTCGAAAGACTGGTTTATTTTTTACTTATATCACATATCTAGCATCATCAATTATTTGTAACAATTGAGAGAAAACATCGATTTTAAATAAGAGATTACAAAGTTTGTAAACATATTTCTCGTATTGCTTGAAAAAAAATATTTTTATCAAAAGGAATAAGTAATCAAACTATAACTTATTGCAAGGAACATTTATGGCTCGCAAGATATTCCAAAATTTGTGCGCATATATGTCACCATTGCCAACTTTAATGCTGAAACTGTGTTTTTTAGTGGTGGGTACCACAAGTTTATTCATATTTCAGTACTATAAAGAACTGATGTACTGATAAATTTTCAAAACTATCAGAAAAGTAAAAGAAACACAAGGATTATTTTCTATCTTACGAGAATTTGAGATTTGAACCATCACCAATGAAATAAATTCCATTTGGAGAGCCAAGAGGATAGTGCTTTAAGAAGAACCTGCTCTATATGCCTAAAACTATTAACGAAAACATTTATACTAAAACGGATTTGCAAAAAATATTTTTGTGGCTTCTGAAGTAAAAAAATAGTGGATTCATATTTGAATCTCACCCTCTACTTCCTAATATTCAAAAAATGAGTGTAAGGAGAAAATAGAACATAATTATTCAGAAACTAAGTTACTGAGGTTTTACCTGGATGTCATCTTTGTAGACAGACTCTTCCTCGAAACGGAAGAGAAGATCTTCGCACTTCCTTCTTTCCTCTTCCAATTGCATTCGGAGTGTTTTTTTCTCATCGAGCAGCGTGGCAAGCGCACTTTCCGAATTTTGAACTGTTTTTTCCATATCTTGACGGAACTAATTTCAGAAAAGTGAATTACATTTTATTTATAATCAAATACGATTTGGATGATGAATAATTAAGAGTCATTGTCAAAAAGTTGAGCATTCTACAGTCTCGAGCACATTTTTCAGATTTGAAATGATTGATTTTAAATCCATTTATTGTACAATTTTGCAACTGTTCAAGTATCTTATTAAAAATAAAATTGAAGACCAAATTATTCCAAATCGGGCAGTATTTGAATTCCAAAAATTGGAAACGTGGATCATAAAATATTGGTTACATTTTTTCCAAGTGTGATATTTTCTGAGCTAATATAGGTTTTATTTTTATCTTTCTCATTCTGTCAGAATGTATTGTTTTCTTTTGAAACCTGTTGGACATTTTTTTTAAAAGGTTTGAAGTGACGAAATCCCTACGGTCCATTCATTCAGAAATATTTTTTCTAAATTCGTCCTACTGTAGAGTGTACATTCCATATGTGCGCTGTTGTGCCTTGACAAAATGACACAAGATACGAAAGAAGTCAGAAAAACAGAATTGTTTGACCAGAAAAATTTTTTTAAATTTTCTCGTGACACTTTTTTTTGTATTGGGCGTACTTTTAGAGAATTGTGCAAGAATATCTATGAAATCCGTTAGATTTTTTTTAAGAATAATGTTTTATAAAAATGTATTCGGTAAAATAGAACATCAATCACTGCGAAAATCCTTTTGATCGTTGTATTTCTGAAGAAGTTTATTATATAGTTTATTTGGTCATGCGGACAAACAATAAAAACAATGGATTCAGGTGTCAGTGAATCTTAATTTATTTGTCAATTTCTTTGGACACCAACGAACATTTCGACCTTTTTTGTAGGTCTTCTTCAAGGCAAGTATAACCTGTCTTGAGAAATTCATAAAAACCAAAGCATTTCAAAATGTCGTCCAATTGAAATGTTTTTGGAGAGAACAGACATCAGCTACTCTTAACGTAGTTTGTGATAAACATGAGCATCATTCATGATGAATGAAACTGGAGTTTATTGAGACGGACATTATACATTGTAATTCCATAAAATTTTAAGGACGTTTGAATTATAAACATTTTAATTATATTTTAAAACAAATAAGTGTCCTGTTATGGAAGGACAAACATAATTTTATATGGTGTGGTAAGAACCAGAAAGTATGTTATTCGACTATTTTAACAACGTATTGGAGGAATAACAATAATAAAGTAATTTGAATAAAATAGAGAGTATTGATGTCCAAAAAATACAGACTTAAAAAAAAAGCTTGAAGCGAAAGTTATTGTAACTATTCACTTACGTGCTCTCTCGTTTTTCAAGGCACTGCAAAATGGAATTGTTAATAAAAAATGTATTTCAAAGGATTTTATGCATTTAAGAGACATTTTTTAGAACTTTTTCATGGGAACAATTGTGTTCTCCTGACTCTTTTTCGTGTATTTGAATTTTCTTCAATAAGACGGAAAAAATCTCTTCTTTCCAAGTTGCAGGCAAAGGGCAGAATCTATGAAAAATCTACAGAAAAAAATAAGGCTTTTGAGCATATTAACTTGGAATATTTTCAGAAGAGAAGCCGCCATCAATCTAAAACTTTAAAATAAAATGTCAAGCAAATCTCAAAGAGGGATGAGCAAATTTTCAGAATCGGAATGAAACATATAAATACACTTTTAAGAAAAATATTGACCATTTTTTTATTATCCACGTTATCAATTTTTCAAATTCAAATACTTATAACTTTGTCAAGAAATTTTTTTTGTTAATTCGCTTAGATGCGTGTCGCCTTATTTCATTTGAAGAACAAAATATTCGAGTCACAAGTGATTCAGTGACTTGAGCATTGACTGCTTGCCCGATTTTAAATAAATTTGGCCTGTAGAATAATAGTATTCATCTTAAAATTATTCAAATTCAACCATTACTATTTTAACATCGTAAAATTGATAAAGATGAGCGTCGAAAGTATACCTTATCATATTCTTTTTTCAATATTAATGCAGATTGCTCGGCCTGATCTGCCTGACTAGCAGCTTTTGTAACTCTCTCTCGTTCCAAATTTCTCTCTCTACGAAGAGCCTCAATCTCCTGCTGCTTGTCTTTCAACATGTCCTGAAATTATATAAGAATATAACTGCTGTTTCTTCCATTATTATTGTACATTATACATATAACACAAAAAAGCCTACGGACTGAATTCAGTTCCGACATAAACATATAAAAAAGAATATTTAAATTTTGTATAACACAATAATTCTTTTACGTCAGAACCACCTCTTTATAAATGCGGCAATCGTAGAAACTTAAATACTTATAGGCACTCCAATTAATAATTGTTTTACTAAAATCTGAATTACTAGATTATTTTCAATAATGTTGATTATCATTCGATGTCTTGGATATACAATTAATGAAAAAACGAGATAAATTTTTGGGGAAATTAATGTAAGTAAGAAAGTAATATGAGAAACTTGACCACTCACGTTTTTTAAATAAAGTGAATATTTATTACTACTTGATTATTCTTTCCAACAACTTATGTTTCGATTATTCTCCTTATCAACTTCAGGTTGTAATCTCATTACAAATTAATTTCAGGAATACATCGTAAGATATAAAATTATGATTGAGATATAATTTTGGTGCTGTATATTCAGTGCCGATTCTCATTTACAAAAATATTGCAATTCTTACAACTATGACAAATAAATATACATGTGAGGAAGACTAATAATAATAATAATAATAATAATAATAATAATAATAATAATATGTAATAATTTTTTAACAATTTATAAAAAAATCAACCAAACCACTTAACGACGTTAGGAAACGAAAATATTATTCACATTTCTTATTAGATTTAATCTCACTATTTCGCATGGAAATAGGTATGAAAATATTTCTACGCGATGTTTCATGAATTATTGCACACTAAATTTTCAATGAAGAAATAATTTGCTTTGCATTGAATCAATCCAAATTTTGGTTTTGTCGGGATTTAGAAGAAATTCGTACTTTTATTTGCAAAAGAAAATGAGTTATATTTTCACTAAGCTTACTAAGTGTTTAAACTTCGAGTTCTTATCACTAAAATCTGGATCCATTCCATTAAGCATAAAATTGCTTCTTTCAGTAAAATCGCGAACAAAGTGAGCGACTAAATGATATGATTCCGTAAATGTGATTGTTTAAATTACCGCGTTATTGTAAACTTGGATTATTGTGCTCTCTCGACCTTTACTGTTTACTCTTCTCGTTTGATACACATCAAAAGATGCATCAGGCGATTTAAATATGGTTTCAATAATAGGTTGTACAGTTTACAAATACAAATTTGATATTTATCATTGAAATGAAACTGAAACTTGAAATAAGACAGGTTTTTGGTGCCAGGATAAAAAAGGGGCACTCAAAATTTTATACTAGATTTTAACTCCATGTATACCCTTTTCGGGTTTTACATAACTATATTTCACCCTCCCACATGAGATCGTCAGGCATCTAACCCTTCAACTCAAATCCGTTCCCGAAATCCCCAATTACCCCAAATCTCATAATAAGCCTCCAAGCAATGTCTGACGTACTCAACTCTGGGGGATTTTTTATTTGTTAAACCCCTACAGTCTGCGGCCGGATTTTTATTTGAAACGCTCGCATTCGCCTAAACATTTGATCAGGGGAGTGGAAAACTGCAGAAAAATAAAACTCCCGAGCGCAGTCGATTGCTGACAGGCGCGAGTTTGGATGTGGACATTCGATAGCATCGAGTGCCCACACCCATCTTCGGCGTCGAATCTCCCGCTCGACAGTAGTTGAACGTAGTGGAATAAGCGAGAATCCCGAACGGTTACACACCCTCTAGCGCTGACCGCGCCCGTTCATGCTTGACATTCGAGATCCCGCCGATTCCAGAACCACCACACAGCTACTGCCGTCGGTCACTCAAAATTTTATATTAAACAACTATTTTCGAGGAGTTATATCAAATTTGTAGTGCGGGTTCCTCTGTAATCGGAAATATTCATCTCGATAAAATTTTAAAGTACAAACTTTTTAATCCTACGCTACGCCGTGAAAAAGAACTTTCACGCATGAGGCTCTTCAAGCATTACGTAAGCATAATTTTCTGAATCCTCGACCCCCCCCCCTCCCCAATTCCTTGTAGGCATATTTTATCACTACGAGTGTACAGCTATAAGCATCTTTGTAGACCCCCCCCCCCCCCCCCCTCCCCCCCCCACCAACCCCCCACCCCCCCCCCCCCCCCCCCCCCCCCCCCCCCCCCCCCCCCCCCCCCACACCCCCCCCCCCCCCCCCACCCCCCCCCCACCACCCCCCCCCCCCCCCCCCCCCCCC
>WSXT02190553.1:3755-13914 GCA_011762715.2 Neuroterus valhalla
ATGCCCTGTTTCAACTTTCAAGTGAAATTATATATCTTTGCTGAAACTCCTTGCCTTAAAATAAAAGTCCGAAATATTTTCTGAAATCCCTGTCTTGAATCAAATAAATGAAGTGGAAGTAAACAAAACGTGATAAAATAATACATTTTACTGTTGAAAAAATTGAGAAAATGATTCTTCCTGCATGTTTGGGCCATGATCAATTCGATACTCGAACTTCAGACAGCTGAATAAATCTCAGAAAGCAATACATGTGGAAGAAGTTTTCTTTTTTACAATGAAGAAAAAAAAATTCGTTCTCATTAAGTATATAGATCTATTTAAAAATTTTTAGAATCAGACCAAAGGAACTTTACATTCTTCAAATCAAATTATGAGATATCTTTTCAATTCATAGAAAGAAAGCGGTCATTTCTCGTATTTTCACGGTAAAATTTTTTAATTGTCTAGGTTAAGTCAAGTAAATTCCCGGTTTTTATACGAATTCCCGGTCATTTCCCGGTCAATGGAATCCCCGGTTTCCCCGTCAAGTGGCCACCCTGATTTAAGAATCATTATGAAGATAATCGAATTTCGAGATTAACTGTACGTACTGTACATCCTTAAGGTGATGTGTTTATTGTAAGGTCGTAAAGTTATTTCATAAGATTAGTAATAAATTAGTAATAAGACTGTCTTAAATACTGTGAACACATGTGATTACTGAACAATTTAATAAATCTTCATTTAATTTTGAAGCGACTTCTTTCTGATTTTAATCAGAAAGAGTTTGAAAACTTTAAAACATTCAAAATCACATGTTTCATAATAATATTTGATATGCTGGACAGGTCAAGGAGTGACAACTTCCAAAAGTGGGAAATAAACTCCTTTATTTGAATTATTAAAAGATTCTGAAATATTATTTGATTCTCACCTATCAAAGATGCGTGCTTCCTTGAGGACATTTCCTAGATTGATGTAAGCGTCCAAGAAATTAGGATCAAGTGCCACAGCCTTCTCGAAGTGATGTATGGCTAGCCAGATTTCACCCTGTGCATTGAAGACGCAACCGAGGTTGCTCCAGGCGACCGCAAAATTAGGTCGTGTCTCGATCGCCTTGAGGTAGCATGCCTAGAGTCCAAGTTACAAGTCGTTAATGAAAAAGTTCGCGATTCTTACAGGGACGCGCCGCGCATTGCCCGCCCTCTCTTCGCCGCGCCGCTGCTTTCGAAAGGTACTTGATGAATTTTTGTTCTTGTAACTTTTGGCTTCCCGAATCTATCATCGGTAAAAGAGTCTCATGTCATAGCAAAATACTCAGTTGCCTCACTATTTTTCTACGGGCATCTCACGATCTCCAGGGACTCCCGACGAGTTCTCCCTTAGAATCTAAACATTCATTTTCCTGGGAATGAATAATCATTTCAAAAAACTTCTCTACTAAGAAAATGTGAGTCCTGGAGAAGGAAAGACTGACCGCAGTTTTTCCTTGAGCATATCGACTTTCTGCGTTCCGAGTGCCGGAAAATTATCAAAGATATCCGAAAGCTTTTCATCGAAAATTCTATTTTCAAGAACTTGAAATTCCTTCGAGTACCAGACGACATATTTAAACAAGAAATTCTGGGAATTACAAGAAAACGTGATATTTTCTCACACGAATTGAAAGTTTAATACTACGAGACTCCATTTTCCTTAGTTATTTTCATTCTTCAGCAGTTTTCTTCACAAAAAACGCGCGAATGCTTCGAAGAACGATTGAAAGTAACATAATCTGTATTTCCCAGAAGAGCATGAGTGTATCTTGTCTGTAAATATCTGCAGTGTCTCAGGAAATGGGCATCGGAAAAGGGGTTAAGGAGTAACGAGACGCGCCATGAAAACGTCTGGATTCATGCTGATGATTCTCCGGAAAGCGTCCGGTGGACTCGCCAGCACCACATTTCTATTTTACATTTTCTTCTTCTTTTTTCTAGAGAAAAAGAAGAAAATTTATCCGTAGAAACTGACAATTCTTGTCAACCTGTCGCCAGAGAAATTAATGCGCTTTTACACCGGGTAAATAAAATGAGAAATGTATGTCATAATTATAAATCTCTGCTCCGTTTCTAATCCTCTGTCAATCCAAGACGCTCCAAGGGAAAAGCATGAGTGTTTCGCGCGTGCCGAGAGGCGGGCTGCAATAAACATTGTAATCCATACCTAAAAAATAAAAGGGGATCATCGGTTGGCCAGTCTCGGAGGGCAGCGGAAGAACCAAGGAAGAAGGAAAATGAGGGTCTAGTCTGCGTTTTAAAAATTTCATTTATTTTCGAAAAGAAGACAATTGATTCGGAAAGCAAGGGTATCGAATTAACATTCTCGGTTTACACTAATAAATTTTGAATTTTCCAACGAAAACAAATCAATCTATCTCATTAAGACTGTCTTTTTAATGCAAAACATTCCACCCAAACAAAATCCAATATTTGAGAAATAAAACGTTTATCATGACAGATTATTGTGATTGAAAGAGAGTTCGAAATTGAATCTCCATTTTCAAGAGATCGAAATAAAAGAATTTTTTGTATAAAGCAGTGATGAAGCACTTGATCGAACTTTGATGATAAGGCCTTCTCCAGACATTTTGTGCGGGGTCTTAAAATACATACTATAGAATCGTATCGTTGAATAATAAGAAAATCACCAATTTTTCATCTGACTATTATTAGATATGAAACAAAAATCTTTTGCACATTTCCTCAAATAAGATTCATAGTTTATATTATTTGATCATTTATTAAAAAGTATTGCTGTTAGTTTTACTCTCAGCTTCCAAATATTTCAATTTGAAAAATTTGAATGTTCTCAATGAAGGCTTTGACTTTGCCAGTACCCGGTATTCCAAGTACTGGTGAAGTCTGATGTTTGCATTAAAGTATCACAAACAAAATAAATTCAATAAAAATATTCAGGGTTGCTCCAGCGCAGGGAATTACATACAGAAAGTAAGGGAAAGTCAACCAATATTAGGAAAGACTTAAATGCGTCTTTTATAAACTTTTGTATAACATGCCTTACTAAAAATGTTAGGGATAGTTTGAAAATTAAATTTTTTTTTTCCAAAATCAACATCAGCAAGCTTCTAATTGTATAGCTTTTTCATTCCAGAAAAAAACCATTTATAGCAGTTAGAGAAAATAGAAAAATCGTCAGGAAAGATCAAGAATATCGAAAATGAGACTTTGTAGCAACCCTGATACTTCATTATTAGACTATTAGGACATTTCGGTACGAATTCTCAAACCCAAATTGGTTTTTACGTTCCAGGCGTTTTGAAATTTTCGTATTTTTTTTTTTTGCTTATTAATTAAGTTGTGTGAAACTAACGTGTGTGTATTTTTTGCTGATTTTTGATTCTAAGGTTAATGTTGTTTTTTGTATTTACAGTTGTAAATTTACAACTACTCGTCATGAAGCCCTAGCCCTAGTTTCAATTGAAAACATTGTCGATTCTTTAGAGAGTCAATCTAAAATTATTCAACAATATCTAGAAATTTCGTTTCAAATAGAGGATCCTATGGAAGTAGAAGAAATGGTTTATTAAGTTTTCTTCCTAACCAGATTATTTTTTATTTTGAAAAGGATCATGCTCGTTCTTGACACAAATTCCCACTTTTTCTGGTTTTATTTATATTTTTTCTAGTGAATGAAATTCTTATTTATTCTGCAATTTATGTTCAATTTGCTGGTCCAAAGGACACCTATTTATATGATTTAAATCAAACTGTACAAACTGCTTATAGCAAGAATTAAAGTGGGATTGATTTTTATTTTATTTTCTATGTGAGGGAAAATTCTGAAGGAAATTGTAGAAGGGATCTGGATAGAGACTGGCCGCGGGAACTACTTTACCTTCAGTGTACCCTTCGATAGGTTGATGGTAGGTATGGGTCGCAAGCTCTCATAATAAACTTAGACTGAGAGACAGTGTGTTACCAAATAACCAGATTCAGATTCACCCTTTGACGAAGGAACCGGCGGAAACCAATTGCATAGCTCCAACTCTCCTTCCTAGAGTTGATCATTCCATCCACAACAATAAGACAGCTGCGTTAATCTCTTTTTTCTCCAAAACTTCATCTCAACTTTCTTTATACCTAGAGTCGCGCAACTTCTTAGCACGACTTGCTACTGCTATTGACTCGTCAGCCACTTCGTACAAAAGACTCATACCAACTCTGATTGTTAATATCTAATTGTTAGCTTTTACGTTTCAGAAATATTTAACAACAACATTTTCGTACAAAAAAATTATCTCAAGTCAACAGTGTTGCCAAAGCGGAATCAAGATACAAAATTCTGTTAGTATTGAAGAGTTTGCAAATCATGAATCTCATAATAAAAATATGGAGAAATCTTAACGGTAAAAGAGTATTATAAGGCGATTTTTGGGACTTCACCGGCACTATTAAAGATCAAACATATTAAACAAATTTTATATCCAGTTTGTTTTATAACTTTCAAGTTTTGAGGTTTTTAAAATATTAAAAAAGTTTTACCACTGTATTTTGCATATTTAAAATGTCGGACTCTTCTTCATATAGATTTTAATTGAAAAGACTCTGAAATTTCCACGCTTCGAACTAACCGCTTCGAAGAAGAAATTTACAAGTTCCAAGGACTCCATTTCGAATTTCTTAATAGCTTAATAATAAAAAATGATACATTTATCCTAAATTGTTATGAGCAACACATGCGAACTTTAGTTGATCATACTCATGTATTCGAATAATTTCAAATTCATTCATAGAAAAACTTGGAAAGATAATCGAAGTATTTATTAGGTGTTCAGCTTTAGAACTTCAGGCTTCATTTTATTTTGTTCTGAAAATTTAGATCGCTCAATTTATTTTCTTAAATAAACTTGAATGCATAGAATATGAAACAAATCAGCATCATTGCAGTAGAAGAATTTGTTATTTTTATTCAGAAAATCTCAAAGTCACGAAGCTTCAAATTTGAAGCTCTACGACTAAATTTTCAGTATAACTTTATCTCATTTGAAAAATTGAAATAATACTTCAAATGCATACAACTTTCAAAAGTTAATATTTTCAAGTTCAAAGTGAATACGAATCTCAACATTCGTTTATCAAAAAAGGCATGAATCTTTCGATTTTTTTTTATTGACCTGAATATAACAAATTGCAAGAATGAGCTTTTAAAAGAAAATTTTTTTAATTTCAGTAGATTCCAAATTTGAATGAATAAAAATCTGAGTTGAATACAAACATGAGTTTCGTTAATGAGATTATTAAAAATGAACAAGCAATAAAATATTGTTGTGGACAAAACAATTCTAGAAACTTCTCAAGGTTTTCTGACATTTTTATAGTTCCCGGATTGAGTAACAACCCGTGTAGCATAACTCTCAAAATATTTGCCGATCTGGCAACACTGAGCACCAACCCAATACAAATGAATCCAATTATTTGTTAGTCTGCCATTAGGCCGATCTGTTCCAATGCGGAGGGCTAAAAAATGATTATAAATTGGAACAAATCGTTGACTCTAAATTGTCGGAGAAGCAAAAGATTTTGCACAAGGATGTGTACTCCGAGAATGAAAGAAATTTAGCTGATGAATTTTTGGAAACGAAAGTCTAGTCTAGGTGTCACTTGTATGAGAACTTAGTGGCTGAGCGAGTTTCAAAGTAAAAAATAATAAGAAAGACAATGAGTTCTCAGGAATTACTTGTACGAGTCGCAGAAAACCACCCTTGTCACCGCTTCAATATTTTCTGAGTGCAATCATGAAGCGTATAGATGAAAGTCTTAAAAAAAAAACTACGTATGTACCGTAGAAGTTATAACTTAATTTCGAAGGACTATATTTTTAGGATTTTATTTTCATGATCACGTCTTCATTAATGCATTCAGATTTCGCCAGCGCCGCGCTGCAGAAGACCACTTGACCAACGAAAGTTTTAAAAGCAGCTTTGAAACTAAAGAAAGTTAAACAATACAAGACATTGAATAAACCTTTTCGAAATTGTACTCTCATTAACTAAATTAAAACCTTTAAAAATGAAATGAGCTCATATTAATAAATTCTTCTCTATTTACAAAGAACTCACAAAACGTGAAGCAGCCAAGGGGTCTCGCGCCAATAAATACAATGTGAAACAAATACTGTTATGGGCTGTGTGAAGTGGTCTACAAAAAAAAATATATAAAGGCGTGTTCAAGATGAAATTAAAAGTATACGCGCGCAGCTGATCCTATTACTTGTTTTTCATTCTAAAATTCCCAATTTTTCTTAAAATAACATGACTTTATTAATCACTGAGGTAAAAAAGCTCTGAAATTCATCAACAAAAAAAAACATTTGAGAAGTTGAAAAAAAGGAAATTTTAGATAATTGATTTCATCACGCAAAAATATTTCTCGATAGCAATACAAAATGTTTCTTTTTATTTCATAGGATCAGCAAACTCAGAATTATTACACTCGCCGCAACTCCGAAAAATAAATTTCGATGTTGCAACGAGTCGCGCACTGCCACTGTGGCTTCCATGTTGTGTTGCGCAACTTGAAAGCCTCAATTTCCGCAATCTTCAGCATCATTAGAAACGGAGAAAAATCTCTAAATCTCTGATCGTTTATGGAACACAGTATTCCACAATCGTGGAAAATTCTCTGAGGATAAAGACGTTATTCTTCTGCAATTAGAAAATAGAAAAGTCACAAACAGATTAAAATTGGCAGATGATGCATGGGTTCGTGTTGAATATCCGATGAACGCGCGCCGCGCATCTTAATCGCATGGCGAACAAAGACAGCTTTCTGCAAAACTGCATCAACAAACATAATCTCCAAAAATTCCTTAGAACTACATTAACTGTGATATGCACGATATGCATTTGCAACATGTCAACAAAACGTCAGACTTTACTGCCGATTGTAAGTTTGTTCACGCCTTAAATCAAATTTTCCAAACGAAAATATCGCTAGAAAGACGAATAGTTGACAAAAGAACAAATGTATAATATGCAACGTTACAATAGACATGGCAGTCCGATTGGCGAGCAAATTGAAACTTACCTTGGCTTCATCAAGTCTTGCTAATGCTTTCAAAAGATTACCAAGATCACTTCGCACACAGTAGAGATCCTGAAATAGAAGAGATGAATTACTAAAAAATTGAATAAGAAATAATTAAAATTTAAGAAATTAAACTTCGAATAAATCAACTCTGAAATTTCTTTCGAAAGTTCAAATTTCAAATTTAACCACGAAATTCTTGGAGAATTAAAAAAACAATTGTACGAATTACTTGGAAAAAAAATATTCTTAGAAGATGTTTTAAAGACAACTTTATTTTGATTTAAAACGCAGCATCTATACGAGTTTGGAGGTTTCATCTTTCCTCTGTAGTAACGCAATCATCGACAATAAAGTCTTTTTCATGGTTTATTTTGAGATTGAGAAAACTGCTAGTATTAGAATATCAAAATACTTTCAATAATAATTTTAGGTATTGAATCTCGGTCACCGAGTCAAATTCCCGGCTATTTCTTAGTGAACAACATTCCCAGGGCTGCCACAGACTAATGTACCTTAGTGACAAAAGTGATTAAAATGAGTTAAAAAGTGACAAGATAAGATGAAATTCTAATTCTGCATTTGGGGGACACCTTGGTCACAATTTCCAGAATGAATTCCACAAGTCATTGAAAAATTTTAATTCAGTTTATGGCAAGCTGAACAAATCATTAACACAAATGCCGTATTTGTATTCTACGATGACTTACGATAGGAACTAGAAAACAGGAAAATCACGAACTAAGGTAACTTAAACTTCAATATTAAGTAGAATTTCAAAGTCGATAAAAAGGAGAGTTTACTTATCAGTAATTATGAGGTGAAGTCTAAAGGGTTCAAAAACTCCTAAATGAATTTTTCCTGGCGTTCATTCTGAATATCCTCCAACACAATAGAACAAAAATTGCAAAATAAAATGATTCAGCAAGAAAGAATCAAATCTTACAGGGAAAAATATCATATTTCTTCCAAGAATTGGAACGGTTGAAGTTGGCATTGAGAAAAAATTATATTAAGATAGCAAAAAAAGATGGATTTCACACAAAAGTTTATTTTTCAACAAAAGTGATGAATTTTCGAATAGCATTTTGAATCTTTCACTGGAGCAGGTAAATTTTAAACCAAGAAGATGAATTTTCAACTAAAATGGTGAATTTTTGACTGGAGCACTCCAATTTTCAACCATGAAGGTGAATATTTTAACAAAAAGATTAATTTTCATATTGGAAGATTTATTCTGTACCAAAAAAAATCCAACCGAATAGTTGAATTTCGAACTAAGAAAGTATTAAATTTTTTATGAAAAAAAAAAGATTGTCAACAAAAACTTCAATACTCAAATTTTTTATTGAAAAAAGGATATATATAACAAAAACAAATGAACTTCAAAATGCAAGTATGGAATTTCCAACTGGAATAAGTTGAATTTATAATTGAAAAAAATTACTTATTACATAAAACAACTACCATTCAACAACAACAAAAAATACTTTCAAAAAAACTGTTACGTTTCTGAACAAAATGAGGAATATTCGAACGAAATTATAAATGTTTAACTGCAGTAGTTGGGTTTTGAACCAGAAAGGCGAATTTTCAACTGAGAGGATGCAACTTCAACTAGAATAGTTTAATTCTTTACCACAGATTGATTTTAAACCAAACAATACCATTTGCCAGTAAAATGCTTGAATTTTGAACTATTAAAGCAATGGTTTTAAAATGGAATTGTGACATTTTGGGATTGAAAAATTATTTCTCAACCAAACATAAAAGTTTTCAACTAGTTGAATTTTCAACTCAGATCCAAAAAATCCAACTGTATAATTTGAATGGTGAACCGTGAAGAAGAATTTTTGAACAAGAAAATTAACTTTCAAAGAAAAAGAAAATTTTCTACCCAAAAATCGATTTTTCAACGAAATAATTAAATTTTCAATTCACAAAAACAAATTTTAATACAAATGGTGGAATTTTGGAACCGAGAAGTTTAGTCTTTCACTGAACAAAAAACAGTAAAATTTTCAGGGAGAGGAATTAATTGTCAACCAAACTGGTGAATTTTCAGGTAGAATGATGGATCTTTAAATGGAAAAGATGTATTTTATGCAAAACAGAATAATTTTCAACCATGAGGATTAATATCATACAAGAAATGCGAATTTTCCACAAAGTAGGTAAATTCTTAAAGAAGTTCTTTACCTTTTCAATTTAAAAATGAATATTCAACTAAATATTTGAATCTCCAACCAAAAAGATAAATTGCTTTTTAACAGAGTATGTACGTTTTCAATCAGAGGTGAAGTTCAAATTAAAATACTGCACCTTCAACAGACTAATCCAATTTTCAACAAAAGAGTTAAACTTTTAACCAAGTAGTTGATTTTCTAACTGAAAAAGGATGAATCCGCGAAGAACAGTGTAAACAATTAGTTTTCTATTACAATTCAGAAATGTTTTTTATTCGCAATACTACTTCTACTTCAAAAACGGCTTGAAGTATTTTCTTCATTTGAAATTAGAAATAGGGGACTTTCAAATTGTGCCGAATTTGAAATTGGAAGAGTGATCTTTTCAAATATTCCTCTTTCAAATCCAAATTTTATTCATTTTAGAAAGTTCCAGTTCCATGTAAAATTCCCTGTTACAAGTGACATTACATTTCTTTACCGACAGTCCTTGTCTTGAAAAGAAAAAATTATTTTCTGAAACTCCCTGTCTTGAGTCAAATAAATGAAGGGGAAGCAAGTAAAACGTCATAAATTCGTTTTTTCGAAAACATTGAGAAAATAATTCTTTCCGTATGTTTGGGCCATCATTAATTCGATTATCAAACTTCAGTCAGCTTAATAAATCTCAGAAAGCAATAAGTTTGCAAAAGGATTTTCTTACAATGTAGGAAAATTGAATTTCTTTCTCTCGTAAAGTATAAAGATATATTAAAAAAATTTCAGAATCAGATTAAAGGAACATTATATTCTTCAAATCCAATGATAAGATCTTTATTTGATCTATTGAAAGGAAGCGGTCATTTCTCGTATTTTCACGGTAAAATTTTTTATTGTCTACGTTAAGCCAAGTAAATTCCTGCTTTT
>WSXT02190564.1:0-19880 GCA_011762715.2 Neuroterus valhalla
CCAGGTTGAAGGGGCGCCGTTAGTTAAAAAGATTAGTGGTTTCTCGCGTTGAAGTTTTCATCCGTTTTAAACGAAGCAGATAGGAGAAGTCATGGCCCATAAAAATAAATGAATGTTCTATGTCAGTGAATAAAAAAAGTATTTGCAACGAAAAGGCCTGAATAAAGTTGTTCAATAGTCCTGTATACTGAATGATATCATTCTCTTCCATTGAATTTACGAAAGTTCAAATTCAAGTAATAAAATAACAATTGAAATTCATTCCTGGCAATAATGATTGCAGATTTTTATTTAATTTACAATCAATCCCTTAGTACAATATTATATGCGAAGCAAAAAAATAGGGCAAGTAATAAAAACGAAACTTTTTTATGAGCTACGAGCGCTTGTTACATAATACTCGAGGTTTGAAGCTGCGCAAGCTGAGGTTAAAGCAATATGCAAGCAATGCACGTTGCAGAACGATAACATTAAATGTCAGACGCCGAACGCGAATCGTTTGATCCACGAGCAGGTGTGTGAGCACTAAAATGTACTGAAACACTTGAAACTTTCATAACCTTCCAGATGATAACAGTCAAATTTCAACTTCAAAGGAATTCCAAGATCAAACCTCAAAATATTCTTTCAGTGAATGTACATAACTTCACAAAAATGAGAACTTCACTTCTTCCTGATGAATTATTCAGTTCGAATAGAAAAAATTTTACCGACAAACGGGAATATTTCAGGACACGCTACTTTTTCATCCCCAGAACCTTTATAATGCAGTGTTTGAATTTGGCGCCTGGCTGGAATATAGTTCAAAATATTTCCTATGGAGCGCGCAACGAAAAAGTCTATTTGGTTCCAAAAGACTCCGGTTGGTGTATTGAAAGTACGTCTAATATTGATGATCACGCAGATGAAGAAGAACGAAGTTCTTTGGAGCTGAAAAGTAGACATTTTAATAAAATTCGGTTCAAAATTATTGAGAAAATCAAGAGAAAAAAAGAAATCATAAGGCTATTTTGTAATTATCGTTTCTTTAGTTTACCAAGGTTCTAACGTGTCGCTAAGGGTGTTGTTGCTCCTCCGATTTCTAAAAGAGTGGAAAGTTAACGACAGAAGTACTGCTTAGTTCTTTTTTGCTGCCTAACGGTTCACATCAAGTTAACGGCACCTGGGCAAATAAAACGAGGACCCTGATCGTCAGACAACACCGAGTTCCGAGTCGTTAAAGTGCCACTCCATTGGTCTGAAATCGACAAAATACAATCCCAAATGCACATTTTACTTCCACTACTTGCTGTTTCAACATCCTTACACTGGTTGTCCTTATCCTATATTTATTTTACCAAACTTTTTGTATTACCCAGGAGTAGATCGTAGGGGTAGTTTTGGCTGCAGATTCCTGTACCGACTTAGTTACCAACATCTAGAAGTTTTGATTTATTAGGTCCCAAGATAAATAAAAACTTTTGGAATGGTATGCAGAGTTGCTATCTGTGTACTTTTTTTGATAATACGATGAGTAATTTCCATATTTTTTTTTAGGAAAAAACAAATAATGAATTATGTAAAGGCTGGAAGAATCACAGTAAAAACAAAGTGTGAATGAAACACTCGTTTTACCCTCCAACGGAAATTACCCCTGGTAGTGTTGCAACAGAACTGTCATGTGAGGAAAGTAACTTGGCACGGCCCTGCATGGAGGGGTCGCTGGGTCGTGCTCGAGGCGAGACGGAACCGTCCGAGGGGTCCCGAGTTCTCAAGCGTCGGAGTTCGGACCGTCTCGCGCCGCCTCAGTCTTGTCTCGTTCGCCCTGAAATGTGAGAGAGCGTGTAGCTGCTCTATCCTTCATCAACGGCTCTCCTGCATAACGCCTTTCCCGGATAACTCAAAAATGGTTAGGACCTCCAACCTGTCTGCAGGATACCTGACACTGGAAGATGTGCCTCGTCGTTAACTTATTAGCCTCGTTCACGGGCTGGTAACTATCATCGAATGTGTAAGTGGCAATTGAGAATCTTTTAATTTTAGTAAAAATGTGTTTTCTTGTGTCTCCACCTCTTTCAGCATTTCCACTTCCTCATTTTCCTCCCTCGATATTATCTCCGTAATAGTGTACATGTTACCAAGTTGAGCAGGATGTGCTTCGCCGACCACTTGGGGTACGGAGTTTTATTTTGACAACTTTGTCATACGTCATAGTCTATAGACATTGCAATGTGCGTTATTTGCAGCTTGTAATATCAGATCACAACTCTATACATGCAGGCAGCCTGCATGCATGCAAAGCAGACGATCTCTTCACGTGACACATATTATGACCACTGATCTGTATTATACCCTGGAAAGAAGATAGCTATGTATTTTCAGGTTGAAATGCGGACACTCTGCAATGCCTAATAATGCACGCTGTTTCGAATTGTCATGTTAACATAGTCAGCTGACTCAAGGAGATACTCCAGTATACGATTTCAACTCAGCCCGCATTCGTGACGTCATCCACTATTCATGGTATAATACAGATCAGTGTCTGGAGCCCTCTGTAAAGTGGGAATACACGTGCCGCTATATTGATTCCGGAACCTATAAGAAAAAGAATATCACACTCCCACATACCTTGGCCCTTGTACCCTTACTTGGTGGATAGGTTTTTAACCAAAATAGCCGCTTGCATATATTCACCTTATAGAGGGTCCTTATTTTACATAATGCAATTAAGACACCATCTATACTTCAAAGACCATGGCGTCAATTCGAAACAGCACCTGTCAAAAATACCCCAAATAGTTGGCTTATCGTACCCAAAGTGCCAAGGTAAAATAAACACCACTCAGATTCCACCTGCAACAAAATTTCCTCCCAAGTTCTTACTGTAATGTTCATGTGAATGATGAATTCAACTAGAGATGAATTTCAGGAAACACAAGAAAATTAGGAATATGAAAGACTTTAATTTTCTCCATAGGATACATCAGAAAGTTACATTACATACATTCTGAAAGTTCTCCTTTATGAAAACTACCATAAATAGGGTTATCCCGATTATTTTAAAGGGCATAAGTAACTGGTAATGTATTTGATCATCGATTCACTGTGAATGATTATGTCCTCCAGTTTGGTGTATAACCTTCCTCATGAACATGTTCATATCGACTGTCCCAAAGAGAACGGGCCTAAAGAAGATTTCGGAAAACAGAGTGTATCAACTATATTCTACTACGGTAAAGTATCGAATTTATGTGTGTTTGTAAATGGAAATATGAAACTCTAGTGTGGCATAATATAGGTGATACACTTTATTTACAAATCCTTGTTGAGACAATTTCCTCCGGGACAGTCGATATTCACCAACCATATTCCTTTTCCTATTGTATATTTTTGTTCCTTGAAAATACTCTTCAAATCAAAGTTTTAGATATTCGTTTTTTGAGTTACATTATATAAAACAGTTGCTATGCAACTTCATATCATTCATTTACTTATGCTGTTGCTCTTTTATATGAATTTTCTAGAATATTAATATACTATTCTACCATAATATGTGTAAGTATCATTACCATTCTCTCACTTTTTAGCACTTGCGTTTCTGATAGTGCCGGATCAGGTTTTGGCAAAAAAAAAGATGTGTAATCGTCGAATGTTATTGTTATAAGAGTAGAACAGATTAACTCGTCAGCTTCCTTTTACACAAAACTTTTTAAGTTCATAGACAATTTTGACTTCCATCCAATATATTCAGTTATTCCTTCACAAATACTTTCGCCATTTACCAAATATTTTACTTTTTAGAAGACGTTTGCACAAACATTATTTGGCGAATAGTTGTACGAATCATTTTCAATATAGAGGTAAACCGTCGGCTCCTGACATCATGAATTATTAATACCAATACTTCGAGAATCGTGACTCAGTTATAACTTTGTTTATTGAAATAGGTTTTTGCTTGATTTATTGCAATATTGATAACCAAGTTTCCACCGAAAACTGAGTAGCTATTATTAGTATTCGGTCTTGAGACATTTTTTGCACCGTATCTTCCAATCCATGTTTCTACATTTCCCAAAGTTTTACTGAAAACTGAATAACTTTTATGATATCAAAAAGTTTGTCTGAAACTCAATCACTGATTTTTTTCCCTACGATATGCATTCAAGTGAATGCAATTTTATAACCATGGTTTCTATTTCAATTTAAATAAACGATGGTCAGCCTTATTCCCGTTTGTAAATATTATTTCAATTTCTAAAATGGACTATACGATTCTTCTCCAATATTATATTAGGTATTAATTATTCAGTAGTAATTGCACATATTGGAATAGGAGGCATGAAATGTTTTGGGCTTGGAGTTCAGCCTTTATAGAAATCATTAAGTTGTTCGGAACACTCTTATTCTACTCAAACCATCCACAATATTCAGAAATTAAGGTCACTGTCAACATCTTGGAACTATTCGAAATGTTTATTTGGCAAATATTCTCTCAAAGCTGTACAATAATGGTTGCTAATATCAAAGTAGATTATGCTAAAATAAGGAAGTTTTTATAAATTCGAAGTGGAGCATCGTTTACACATTTTTCTCTTTTTTGTAACTTCTCAGATTTGAGAATACCAATTGTTGGAAAAATCCTTTTTTTTTCTCCTACTGACGGGTTCTCTTTTCTTCTATCAAAGTGATTTATCAGTGCAATATTTTGAGTGCCTCTTCGAACCCAACATCAATTCACGTTGATGTGTATTTCCTTTTCAGTGTTTTCTACGCCTTCTACAACATTTTCATGATTTTCTCAAATCCCTTGGAATTTATTTATTTTTATTCAAACAAATGGAAAAGAAGTTATTTGTGTCGATATCCCAGTCCAGTTTTTATGTAAACGAAACTTTCAGAGTTTTGCCTCCCGAAGAACAGCCTTTGCAGGTGTAAAACAAATAGAACCTAAATACAGATGGTAATATGGAGCTGAATATTCCGTTTCTTAAAACTTTGCAAAAATTTCAATTCATATCCTCAGTTCGGATTATTGAAGTATGTCGTTACAGATTATTATAATTAGGGTTAGAACTTCTACATTAGGGTTACTGAATGTCCTGGTTTTCCGGGACATCTACTGTTTTAGCCTTATCTATCCTGATGTCTTATTTTTTCTCTTGAAACACTCCAAATGTCCTGATTTTAACAAAATCAATGTTTGCACAGTGAATCGTCGTATATACTTGGAGGTCGATTGACTTTTCCTTGACAGAACCCTACTTTGTTATATTCTCAGAGTTAATAAATTAAGATTTTAATATTGCAATGATCAATTCCAATTTATTTTTATACGACTCATATTTTTCGTCATGGTAACTATAAACGCATGAATTTGTGGGCACTGTATTCTTTCAATATGGAACTTTGCTGATAATTTTCTATTAGGAGATTTTCGATTTGCACTATTTTGGAGTTTTTTGTATATGATAATAAATATTTATCATTTTTATTAGAGTTAATTTATGACTAAAGCTCAAGCAGGGGCCTGTTGCAAACAGTGACTATAGAAAACAAGAAAAATAAGAACAATATTATACGAACAAGACTAGCTATATTCAAGAGCACTCCTATAGACCCCCTGAGTTTGATTGTATGCCTTTTGGTGTTAAAAAAGCTCCTGCGAGGTGAATTGCTATACTTGTTTTGTATCATGATTTTGTTTACAAAGGCCGTGAGTGAAACAGGTTCTTTCGGTTCAAAATACAATAGATTCTAAAATATAACAGTTTACATGAGAATTTTTTAGTGTCCTGGTTTTTCGATCGACCCATCTAGTAACCCTATCTACATATGACACATTTTGGAAAGTGTTGACTTTTTTAAACAGTTGATTCAAAGAAGACATTGTAAATAATCACAAAAAGTTTTTCTTCTAGGTATGCTGGCTTTGTGGTCTATTCTTCGAAGACTTAAGTGTGCTATTAAACCACCTGCAAGTGACACCTCTGAAATATGAAGCCTTAAGCCTTAGGCTGCACGACCAAGGCAGTTGGGAAAAACAGGTTGCGCCTCTGCTAGCTAAAGTGAACATCGTACATCTGACGTCATCCATGCGACAAAAGATCAGGCTCTCTCTTTTCCTCTTATCGTAGAAGTCTTTCTGCTTGTGCAGAGTAGTTAGTTTCAATTTATTTTAGGCTACTTCTTGTTTTTATTTTCCTTCAACAATCATTAGTGTACAACTATACAATGTATGTTTTTTTGCTTTCCAAAAATTTATTTTTAGGAGTGTAAAACTTCTCTCTAAACAATCTTTGCCTGTAGTTTTTCTCGAAACCTAGGATATTGACATTTTTAAATCAAAATAATGATGCTTTGTATTAGAATGATGGTATAGTTATGATTATATAATATAATTATCGTAACTTTAAGCCTTTTTATGCTTCGATTCATACAAAGAAGTTCAGCCATCCAAAATCCTAATTAATTGAAAATTCCTAATTAACTGGTTTCCAACCGAGTTCACTTCTTACTAAGATCTGATTGAGGGGAGAAACTACTTTTTAATTGAACATTCCACGGCAAAGTAATATACATATTCGCTTTAAATTTTGAAAAATTTTGTTCGGTTTCAAGAAAAATAAAAAGAAATGTTGCAGTTGAAGTTGAAACTCGAAGAGGAATCAAATTTCAATAAACGCTGGGTTTGAAGAATTTGAAAAACATTTTGAATTATACTCTCAAGAAGAGAATTTTGAACAAGGATTACTCAAGATTTCCGAATCGAAATGACGAGTTGAGGAACTCTCTTGGAGACGAGGAAGAGGCAACTGGAAGTTGTAAATGAGATAATCTCAAAGTACCTAAATGAGCGTTTGTACCGCTGAGACGGGTATGAAGGCGTTAATTGTAGAACAAATGCGAATGCGTTGAAATAGCAAATGTTTACTATCTCACCGCTTTCCAAATTTAGCAAATCCCGCTTTCACAAGTACTTCCGGGATTTTAGCCAGAATCCAAGATTCCAAGACATCCCCAACTGGTGTTGGATTAAAAAGAAAAATATACACTCTGAAATGCGAGTTGTTAATACATACATTCCTTCAATATACAAATAAAGGAGGTAATATAATAAATATACTAATTACAATCTTGCAAATTTATCTTCTTTAGAGTTTTTTATCACCTTATACACAAACTTGAGATGATTGGAAATTCTTTTTACACATCAATGATAATTCTTTAACAAACTTAAATATTGAATAGACCAAATTGTCGAAGTGCCAATTTTTTCAGTTGATAGTATTTTTTATACTTTTATTAAATGAAATTTCGTATCTTTCCTCCCCTTTCATTTTTTGTCGGACTAAAATTTTTTGTTGAAAGGTTTTGTTTCTATCTGATATTTACGTATTGAAGTGATAACTTCTCATAGCTTTTCCCTCTGGCTCGCTCTCTCTCTCTCTTCATCCTCCGCTACTCACACTCGCACTGAGACTCTAACAATATAGTGGTACATAGCAGTGTATATCGGCATGCGCCCTTATTAAAGGTCGTTGTTCGTACACGTGCGTGAACGGAAAGTTATCACTTCTGCCGGTCGTCTCACAACGGATAATTAAACATTTTTTTTAGTCATATTATTCTAAGAGGCAAACAATAAAATAATTGCTTCAATGTTTTTTGTTCGAGCCAAACCTTTTTCTGTTGCTAGATACCAAAGATACAGAACAAAGCTGATAGTGAGTGGAACACAACGTAACCAAACCAAACGACTAAAACAGAGGAACCATAAAGTAATTCGCGCGTTCTGCCTCATCGGATTATTCAAGATTCCTATATTTTGCTCATTAAGACGGTACAGAATTCTTCCTCAAAGTTATTTCCATGCTTATTGTTCTCGTCGGGCAGAAATCTTAGGAATAGAAAGGAATAGTACGTTGTGTTCAGCGAAGCCGAGGGTCACGTCTCTCGGCAGAGGACCGACGTTTTTCGTACGAGTCGTCGCGCAGTGCCTGCACCGAGCAGACGAAAACGAAAACATCGTTCAAGATCGGGAGGCGTGGCCTTCGGCTTTGTTGAACACATTGTAATTTACGAAACGAAATTCCGATTACTCGTGTCATTCTACAGTAGAAGCCATCCTGACAAACTTGACTCATTCGTAAGTTTCTCAGTGCGCATGACGGCGTGGATAGAAAATATATTTTTACTCGATATGTTCGGCAATATTTTCCACTCCAAGCATTTTTACCCGATATCCCAATGTACCACCGACGATCGGTTATGGCGCGGGAAACGGAATTTCGTTGCGTAAAAATATTTGTTGAAGAAATAATAGAAAGAGAAGGATTTTCAACATCCGATTCAGATGTGGTGCAAATTATAAAATCGAAAAAGCAAGGTTCTCAAGTCGGAATAAATTGGATAACCATTCTGAATATAATTTGCTGAAAAATCTACTTTGGTCATGATTCGAACGCGATTTACAGACTCAGATTTCCCAATTCAAGCTACACAACCAGCCATTGAGATTTTTCAACCTACAGCATTTTCAATCAGAAGTTCTTCCTATGTACGCGTAAGCTCTTTTCAGAATTTTGGACCTTTTTCTAACAAGAATATTAAAATATACCGTACTGAGATAAACCGCAAAAGGATATTCCATTCCAACATTTCCTTGCTCAGAGGGTCATTTAATAATGTTCGGAAGTTTCATGAAGAAGAAAGTTCATTTTCCGTGAATAGAGTAGTCGACTAGAAAATTCATTTTGAAGACCGCCTGCTCTCTTTTCAGACTCATTTGAGGCATCTATTCCGGGCTTACAGTTTTGCATTTTTTCGGAAATTTATTTTTATTAAAAGAGTGAAATAAATCAAAGCATAATTTTTTCCCGAGAACGAGAGGAACGAGGCTCGCTCTAGTGCAGCAAAGTGACGACAGACAGGAGTTAATCCTAGTTAAGCGCAAATTACACACCAGAGTATTATTACTTTCTGGCAGCTACTCATTTTCAAGTAGCTAGCCTCATTTGCAAGGTAATTTAATGTTTTGCATGAGCGAACCGAAAATAAAAATATATCTAATGAGCAGTTTTTGCAGCTCGTCGAGAGCGGAAACTATTTTTGTTTGCTTGAAACAGAAAGAGTTGTTTCCCAAACTTTCTCTAAAGTTATCAAATAATTGGGTACGCTTTGATAATTTTTCTCTGCATGCGAAGTGAGGCGAATGTTTAGTCGAAAAAAATGGAAAGCTGTTTTTTGAGATTGAAAGTTTATTAGAGGAAAAAACTTCTTTGTCAGTATAATATCTTATGAAATTGTCTTCCAATGTTAACAAGAACTGTCACTAGACTTTAAGATCTTCTGAACCATAGATAAGCATGAAAAAAAGTGCAGAGGCACCTACAGACTGTAGTGGAAATTTAATTATTAACACAAAAATATCACGTGTATCTTTTAGTGCAATATTCTCTAAAATTGAACTGTTCATATCGATTGCTTCTTTTTTTTAACTCATCACTAAAAACTGAAATAAAGGCGATGAACCACGAGAATCATTATGTAACCTTTTCAGCAAAATCCTCTTTTATTATCAGATGACTTAAATTTGCTGGAGTATAATTTGTGCTTCGTGCTATGAATCGTGCAATGATTTATTGAATTTTTTATCCTTCCATCATTTATGGTTCATTTCATCATTTATGGATCCTTACAAAGTACGCATTCTCCCACGAAAGATATTTCCACTTCAAATTGCATGTCTGAAGTATTTCTTTTATATTTCAAACCTTGAAAAGAGATGCGACCACTTTTTATCACTCATTATTAAATTTTTAATAATGAAGTGACTGCCGGTTTGGGTGCTCAAGTTTTCCTTCAATTCGACAATCACAAAAGCCTTGATAAAGAATTTCAGATATAATTTTGAAAATTGCTCTGAAAAAACATGTTGCAAAATGATAAAATTTTACTTTTAAAATGAAATTCAAGCTTTAATAAGATAAATATTGTCACGATAGATTTGCTCTTCATTCGAGAAATTTCAGCATAATATCTGTTTAGTTAAACAGCGAAATGTCGACTACTTTAATTTGATAAGTGTGAATTATCTTTTGTTAAAGCTTCTCCGGCTTCAACGAATACATTCTAATCACGTGTCTCGTGCTGCGCACTCGATCAAAGTTTTTCCAAACCGGTAGAGAAGTTTTGTTGCCTCATTTTTTTACATATTGTGTAGATTTTCTAGAAATTCAATTTTTTAATTTTTTTTTTACGATAGAAAAAAAAACTACGCGTCCAACGGAAAAAATTAAAACAAATCTACAGATATTTTTTGGGTGAACAACTTTTCTCTATCAATCTTTTGTGTTAGCCTTAGTCAATTTTTCAAAAATTTTAATATTTCATTTTTATTGTTATTTTTCCTGATTGAAATGAAAACTGTATATCCTGTTAAAGAAGTTGATAAAACATTTGAAGATTTTTCCTGATAGGGAACTTGCGTCTATTTAATTTTTCCTAAGCTTGTGTCAATTGTCCAAAAGTTCATTTTTCTCATTTTTACATTCTCATCATAATGCGAAGGTATTGGTTTATGTGACTTTCGCGGAATTTATGAAATCTCCACGTTTTGAGACCTCATGATTCCGAAAAAGTAGTTTTTATGTTGTTGTCTTTTGTCTGTTGTCGTCGTCGTCGTTGGTGACTGAATAATCCATAACTCTTGAACCACTAATCGGATTGTTGTATTGCCATTTTGCACCCATTTTGAGGGACCAAAAAGACAAGTCGAGTTCGTTAACCAGCTATTTTGGATCAAAAATCAAAGAGGGGGAGCATTTTGAAAATTTGTTTGGACTTATTTTTCAGGACTTGAAAATTGAAAGTACAATTTCTTATAGCACGTAAAAAGTAAAACAATTTATCCTCATCATGTTTCTGGATAAAAACAAAATTTTCAGAATTGTGGCATTTTCAAAATTCGAGAATATGAACGAAAATGAGAATTTTTAGTTAAATAACGCAAGATTGAAAAGAAGTGAGGAGGAAAAAAGGTTCCTCCTTGGGAGCCGTACAAGATCGTTAATACAACTTTTTGAATTTTCCTAAAAAACCGAAAATTAAGATTTTGGTCGCATAACAAATAATAAAAGATAGAAAGTTGAATTTTTTGGTCAAACTATGCAAGGTACGGGAAAATATAAATTAACAAAAATTCTGCACCAGAAAAAGATCTAAAAATCTGTTACGTCATTGATCAAGTGCACAGCATGAGACACGCGATGAGAATGTATTCGTTAAAGCCGGAGAACTTTTAACAAAAGTGAGTTCAAAATCGGCAAAACAGAGTAGTCGACATTTTGCTTCTAAGTTTAAAAAGCTTTACAGGAAGTACAAAGGCCGAGCGCGTAGCGCGAGGTATATTCATAACCGAGCGCGGAGTGCGAGGTGAGTTTAGCATCGAGCGCGAAGCGCGAGATCCGACAGACGCGTGCCCTTGACGCGCTTGAGCTTGCGAGCAAAGTGAGCCGCGTGCGAAGCGCGCAATGGAAATGTGCCCGCGCAGTGGGCAGATTTTTGTTTTATACTCTTTTATAAATGAAGCAAAAACTACTTTTCCTTTCAAAAAGATAATTTAAGGTAATTTTTAGATCTTTTTTTTGGTGAACAATTTTAGTTCATTTATATTTTTCCGTACCTGACATAGTTTGACCAAAAAACTAATCTTTCTATTTTTCATTATTTTTCGTGTGACCAAAATTTGAATTTTTTATTTTTTGAGAAAACTCGAAAAGTTGTAAAGATCACCCTGGAGGGCTTCCAAAAAGTAAAAAATTTTTTTTTTTCAAACTTTTTTGATATCTTACGTCGTTTGGCTAAAAATCCTCATTTTCGTTTATATTTTTGAATTTTGAAAATACCACTACTCTGATAATTTTGTTATTATCAAAAAAGAAAATCATGAGGGTGAATTGTTTCACTTTTTACGTGCTACAAGAAATTGTACTTATCATTTTTGAGTCTTTGAGAAAAAGTCCAAAAAATTTTCCAAAATGCTCCCCCTCTTGGTTTTTTCATCCAAAATAGCTGGTTAACAAACTTGACCTGTTTTTTTGTCCCTCAAAATTTGTGCCAAAGGGCAATCCAATCTGATTAGTATTTCAAGAGTTATGGAGTAAACAGACGACGACGACGACGACAACAGGCAGACAGACACCAACGTAAAAACTACTTTTCCGGAATCGGGAGGTCTCAAAACGTGGAGATTTCATAAATCCCGCGAAAGTCAATTTTCACATAGAACCAATACCTTTTCATTATGATGAGAATGTAAAATACATCAAAATAAAATTAAGTAAGAGGACTTCAAAAAGAATATTATTTTTATTTGGCAATAATTCATCAGTTTCATAAAAGTACTGTTTTTACTGGATAAAGCGATTTCGTGGTGGTAGTTGCTCTAAGAATTTTTCTTGATGGTTTTTTCCACGCGAATTTTCACCAAAAATGTTATCTGCCCAAGAGTTTTGTCCATTACGAACTGGTGGTCGTGGTTGTGGCTGCACAGGTCAAGGGGTTGTCCGATCGCAGGTGGTGGACCAGGAAGATTTTGGGGTTGACGAATGTTCTGTTGGGGTGCTCGATTATTATTTCCTTCATTCCTATCCGCGGTCTTGGCAGCAACAATAACAGAAACCGAAAATCATAAACATTTGTCTCTCTGTCGGTTGGAAAGTCTAAGAAATCTTTCTAATAATTTTTAAAGCAAAAAAAGTCAAGTTTTCAAATAGGATAGATCCAACCTAAATTGAATCATTTAAAGCATTTTCAAAACTTGAAACAAAATTTTTTTTTATTTTAGAATTCCTTTTAACAGGTTCAAATTATTCACAAGAAACTTTAAACATGACCCTAATGACATTCTTGAACTCGATGAAAATTTAGAAGAGTTACATTTTTAAGCATTCCGAGAATTACCGAAATCATTTTTCGAACAGATAAGGAAGTATAAATAACAATTTTGAGTATCTCATATTACGATTTTCCATAGATATTAAAATATTTTTTCAAACTATCTAGATGACATTTCTTGAGCCGATGAAAGTTGAAAGAAGGTATGGGATTCAAAAAATTTCAAACATCACAAAAAATCAGACAGATCCAGAAATTCAAGACCAACTTCAAACACAGAAGTCAAAAATTTATTTTCTTTTAATATTTAAAATATAACAAATCATCACAATATTTCACTAATATAAAGACCTACTAAAAATAAATTATACTTCTATGTCCTAATTTTTTCTTATTTAGTCTGCGTCATCCCCTTTTGTAAACTGAACTTGAGTGAGATTTATGATCCTCAATTTAGACATAATCTAGAAGCCTTCCAAAAAAAAATATACCTAATCATATCTTGAGAATTATTAAGATTGCAAACACTTGGTTTTCAAAAATGAATATTCGGAAGAGTTTTATTTCAACACGTTGAAAAAGGAATTTCTTAAATTTATACTGTGCCAAACGTTATGTCAGTATTTTTATAAAATGTTATGTGTCCTTATTATTATTCTAAAACAAATTGTATTGCACTTACTCCTAAAAATTAGGCACACCACAAAAATAAGCTCTAAGCAACCAATAGAAATCTTCATTTTCCCTCGATGGAGTACTTTAAACAATGTTCTGTGGAGTGTTAGGCACAGGGTTTTATACATTTTCGAAAATTTTTTAATGCTAGGTATATATACGAACGCTTATCTGATTTTTCTATTTCTTTTTTAAATTTCTTGGAGTTTGTAAAGTTCGTACAAATTTGACTGAAACAAAAACATTTTTCCAAGCCAGAAGAAAAACCCGGCATTTCTCAGAATTTTCTTGTGTATTTAAAGTCTTCATCCTGAAATATAATGATTTGCCAGCAGGGATGCTATTAAGAAATAAAAAAAGTAGAAATTTACAAATAAAAAAAAAAAATTGTTCTGCCAGTGGCATAATATCGTGAAATATAATCGTACTCTAAGGCGGATGCCTGCCAAGCTTGAGCAATTCATAACAATTAAAGAGCTTTAATTAATATTTATGGCTGTAACCAGAGATCTTTTCATGCGCTTGCAGCGTTTCGTCGGGTTTACAAGATTAGCGATGGAAGAGCTTGTTTCGAGAAATTCATCGAGATTTATGACCTTTATGAAACGACTTTTTTGGAGCATTTGCAAAAATGATGGAGTAAAATGTAATTAATTCCAAAATAATACAAAAAGCATGAAGCGAACTAGAATAAATTAGGAGAGAGTACAAAGAATATTCTGCGTTCCCCGAGACGATGTTTACAAGAATTGACATTTCCATTAGATAATATTTTCAATAATCCAGACAGACATTCCCTCATATATTTTGAACCGTCTTCTGATATTTTATTTCAATTTATTCATTTTTTCGAATGAAAACCCGCCTAATATAAAAACATGCAATATTTAGTCATCTGATGGACTCTTACTTGCCCTTAGCAATGTTATTGTCACTACAATAATCAAAACTGTTTACTGCTTATGTCTATATATACACTACCGTCAGAAATAATTATTAAATCCATTGACGCAAGCACTATCAAAAATCACAGCTGGCTATGAACCACGATAACTCAGCGAAAAAAAATGATAGGGCATTAAAAAAAAAACAGCTGAAAAGCCTATGAAATTCGACGGCTAGTTATGTGAAATAGATTTTTTTCAATCTCCTGAGAGGGATACAGCACGTGATAATTTTGAATAAAAAATTATAGATATTCTAAAATTTTGTACCTCGATTTTAACTTTAGCATGACCTAGGAAAATTTTTGCGAAAATTTGAAAAAAGTACGACATAAAGTCTAAAATTTTATCTTCAATTTGAGCCAAAGAAATTCAAAAAATTTTCACCAGTTCCCGAGATACGAGGAAAAATGTCCAATCGTATCTCAGTTGAGTTTTAGTCGACGACCACGGTTCTCAGACGGTCTGCTGCTCACCTTCTTCGTTGAGGCAGGACCGAATGGGCCACACACAGAGGTGGTGCTTAATTATGGCTCTCTCATACTTTTTATTCTGCTCATCAGTAATTTTTATTCCAAATTATTGTAAATTTTTAAAACTTTTTATTGTTTTTTTCTTAATTATCTACAATTATTTTGATTCAGAATAACCCTCATATTAAAGAATAAAAAATTATGCATTTCTGAGAAAAACAAAGCAGACTTCTTTCAATGAACTTTTTTCTTCTATTTCCTCTCCTTTCATTCTTAGGAAATACAGGTTGATCTTAACAATTACTATAAGAATTTAAAGAAGAATGTGAAAAGATGCTTTCAAACAGGGAAATTAATCTGGATTCGATGGTAAAAATATGTACTTTATGTGAGGAAGGATTTTATTATGTTGAAATTGCCGAAAATGTTGGAGTTTCAAGTAATCGTAAAAATTTACGATGGAAAGTTGCAAGAAAACGAATTTATATATAGTAAACTATAAAGGAAAATTTAAAACCATTTGATAGAAATTGAAGTTATAATAATATATAATAATGATTTCATTCTTATTCACTTTTTATATTTTTGAGTGTTTTCATATAAATAACTTATTTAGAATTAAGATGCTAAATTCGTTTGGAAAATATTCTACTCTCGTAACAATATATCTACACTTTTATTAATATTCTAGTTGATGAAAATTAAAAGAAGTAAAAAAACTGTGCATCATTTTTTATTCTTCAATTTGAGGATGATTCTGAATCAAAATAATTGTGAATAATTAGAAAAAAAATCAATAATTTCAAAAATTTACAATAATTTGGAATACAAATTCCTGATAAGCAGAATCAAAAGCATAAAAAAGCACCAAATGAGCACCACTTCTGTGCGTGGCCTATTCGGTCCTGCTCTAACGAAAGAGGCAAGCAGCAGACCGTCCGAGAACCGTGGTCGTCGACGAAAACTCAACTCAGATACGATTGGACATTTTTATTCGTATCTCAGGAACTTATCAAGATTTTTTGAGTTTCTTTGGCTTATATTAAAGATAAAATTGTAGAATCTATGCCGTATAATTTTAGAATTTTCGCAACAATTTCCCTAGGTCATGCTAAAAGTTGAAGTCGAGGTATAAAATTTTAGAAAATCTGGAATTTTTTTAAAAAACTCATCAAGTGCTGTATCCTCTTCAAATTCACCGATACAAATGTCACGTCACATACTATTCCATATTTTTGGGGTCGCCTGTTACGAATCTGAAATCAGATTTTGAAAATTCAAAATGGCAGATTCAATATGGCGGGCTAAAAATTTTACATTCCGTCCGATTTGGATAAACAAGTGTTCGCATGAGTTTTTTAGGTCGCTGATTACAAATCTGCAATCAGAATTTGAAAATTCAAAATGGCGGATTCAATATGGTGGACTGAAAGTAATACATTCTGTCAAATTTGGATGAAAATATTTTTTATCTTCCATCAGTTTTTGAGGTCACTGCTCCGAATTTGGAATCAAATTTTGAGCATTCAAAATGGCGGATTCAATATGGCGGACTAAAAATTTTATATTCTGTCAGATTTGGATAAACAGATGTGTACAGAGGTTTTTGAGGTCGCTGATTAGGAACATAAAATCAGATTCTGGAAATTCAAAATGGCGTATTCAATATGGTAGACTCCAAATTCTACATTCTGTCAAATTTCGATAAACAGATGTATACGGAGGTTTCCGAGGTCACTGATTAAGAATCTGAAATCCGATTTTTAAAATTTGGAAATGGTGGCTTCAATATGTTGAACCAAAAATTTTACATTATGTCTGTTTTTGGTTCAAACTTTTTTTTACTGTGTATTGAAGAGCGTAGTCCGCTGAATATTGGTCACTTGGATTATAACACTTGAAATTATGATCATAGTCGTAGCACTTATTACTTGGAAAAGTAAGTGATTAGAAAATTATATCTGTGTCGTTGAATTTTGAATTGAATTTTTACGAATTTCACGTTTTTTACAAAACTTGTGCAACCATATAAAATTGAATATTAAATTTGACGAATCTGATTACCAAACATCATTGATTTTCAAAAGCGTACTGAAATATTCAATAAAAATACAAACCTCATGATATTATATCTGGTGCAAGGAAACAGTTTATTTTCATATGCAGTAATGAACCCATAGGTTCGCCATTTTGGATCTACTGTTATTGATTTCGCGCATCACATGAAATTTTAATTTTGAATATGTTGTGAAAACTGAGTCGATGCAAGGAAATATCCCTCTTAGAGACGTAAGTGCTCCTGTGAATGATACGTAGTCAATTTTTATTACATATGTCAACAGCCATATTGGATCTGCCATATTGAATTTCACATATCAAGAAAAATCATTTCATTGAATAGAATAAAAGACACTGAATACATAAAAATGTATTTGTTAAGGGAATATGAGCTATAAATATAAAAGTCGCCATATTGGATTCGTGATGTTGGATCCGTCATATTTAATTTCATATATGAAATTAAACCTTTACATTGAGTAGCATGGAAAGTTAGGAAATCTGTAGAAATATTTATTTTGAGACACGCAAAGGCAGGTACAGAGATAAGAAAGTGATTTTTTCATAATTTCGGCCACCATATTGAATCTACCATTATACTTTTCTGATAATACGATGGTACTCATGTTATCTTAGACAATCAGGTAATGATTTCCCATTACTTTTGGTATATGTGCACGATCATATTCTTTTGCTTACGGATTAGATTCTCGGGAACTACAAAGAATTACATCAGAATTACAAATACTAAGGCTATGTTAATCTCAAAATGCGAAAAATCCAAGTATCAAGCATAATGTTCCAAAAATATTGGGGAAAATAAAAAAAAAATGGCTAGCCGATATATCGACTCCAGTGACTGTAAGGGTTTTAATCAATGAATTTACCAAGCATGAATTTACAGAAATATCCTGTGAAATATCATTCTGTTATTTTTATTTGCAAAACACAAGACGAATAAAAATTGGACACTCTGTGCCGAAAATGAGCAACGAATCTTCCTCTTGGGATGAACGATAAAATATATATAAATTATCCGGCTGAATTAAATGAGTCTAGCGATATTGCGCTCACGTGCAAAACGCGCATTTACTCCCGCGACACTGATAAACGCACACGCGGAAAAAATTTGCCATTATTCGAAGGCTTGTCCCTCTCGTGTGGCTTTATGGCGAAAAAAGCGATGGTCCTGGACTCGTAAAAACTATAACCGAGCCCTCCATAAAAAAAAGATATTGCCCCTTCCACCCCATTTTGTTCCATCCTTGGTTTACCGCTCTCTCGACTTCCGCTCGTATCGGGATGGCCTCATCACGGTGGAGAGAAAAAGTTTTTTATTGAATCCGAATTTTTTCAACTCTGAACAAATCCCCGAAAGAAGCGAACAAGTAAAATTATTGTGGGAAGAGTTATTGTTTCAGTTATTTTTATTATTGGATCGAAACTAACTTTTGTTTCATGCAGAAGGAATCGTGTGAATTGGTCAATTTTGCAATTTTTGGATAAAAAAAATTGAGTAAAAAGGGTTTTGAACCCATTTGAACCCTGGATGATCGTTTCAAGTCGTGATTCATTTTTCTAATATGCAGATTTTTTATATCCGAAAGTTTATTCTGCAGAAATAATAATCATGCATGATAATTTGAAATGAGGTTTCAAGCTCATCATTCCCTTTTCCAAATTTTTATCCCCCTTTCCAACTTCCCCTTTCCCTTTTTAGGTCCGTACGTTTAGATCCTACTATGGTTCAAACGTACATAAACGTACAGACTCTCCGGGAGTTTATTATCGGCCTTAAAATGACTTGATACGTATAAAAAAGGTACTAAATTCTTGTCCAATATTCACGGGCAGCGAATTGTTACGATTGTATGTGCATCGAATCATTGGTTTACGACTAGTAAACAGAGTCGTATTTAGGTCCCTGTTACTTCCGGGTAGTTGTAACTCCACGAATTGTGGTCAATCAAACAACCCTTTTGTTTTTACGAACCAAATCAGAAAAAAACATGTACAGAATTTATTGTACATTGTACATGTACATTTACAGAATTTTTTAGTTCAATGGATGGTCTGAACAGGAATATAATCACATCATTAGGGTCCCAGATATGTCTACTATTTTTACGGCAACTTTCGATTATTTTAGGAGTAACTCTTGTTAAAACAGTATTTACATTCCAGTAGACTGACATACAAAATAACTACTTTTCCTATTATTTTACAAAATCAGATGAGCAAATTTATAATTTCTTCATTTACCCATTGTCAGAAGCAGAATACGGAGATTGAATGAAAACTCTTCCAATGCGCAAAATTTTACAATTTTCTTGTATCATTGAAAATGATACAACAATTTCGTTTCTTGTGAAAAATTTGCAATGACAACTATTCAGTTTAGATATGCTATAGCTACCAGAAACTCTTTTCAACAAACTACTCATCAATTATTTCCGAAATAGTATATTAGGCACCTAGGGGGAGAAGAGGGACTCTTCCGCCAAGTGCATGTTTTCAGCACAAGCAGCAGGCAAGCGCATAGCGCGAACCGGAGTCGAGTACTGAAATCATAAACAAGACGAAAAAGTCCCTCTCCCCCTTGGCGCATACGATATTTTTTATAACAAATGGATCATTTCAGACATTCATCGAAAAACAGTCACGATTCCAGCCAATATTGGAGTTCGAAAAAAGGTGACATGATGGCAAAGAAGTTCAGGAGTTAAAAATTCGATAACAAATTTTTGATAAATTTCCGGATGGTCTCGTAGCGCGCGGCTCGCCAGTTTGAGCGCGCCTAGGGCGCGCGTCATTCGGATCTCGCGCTTCGCGCTCGATGATGTATTTACCTCGC
>WSXT02190575.1:0-35771 GCA_011762715.2 Neuroterus valhalla
GAAACTTTTTTTTACAGTTGTTTGGCATGGGAATCTACAAAATTCAGTTTTGAGATTTTGGGTAAGAAGCTCCGAGCATTTTTTAGAATTTTTTTACCGCTTTTTGAGATTTGGGGTTGAAAATGACAGCCTTCCCTGACAGCCAGGGGGTTGAAACTTTTTTTACAGTTGTTTGGCATGGGAATCTACAAAATTCAGTTTTAAGATTTTGGATGAGAAGCTTCCAGCATATTTTAGAATTTTTTTACCGATTTTTGAGATTTGGGGGTAGAAAATGACAGCCTTCCCCGACAGCTAGGGGGTTGAAATTTTTTTTACAGTTAAGCATGGGAATCTACAAAATTCAGTTTTGAGATTTTGGGTAAGAAGCTCCGAGCATATTCTAGAATTTTTTTACCGATTTTAAAAATTTGGGGGTTAAAAATGACAGCCTTCCCGGACACCTAGGGAGTTGAAACTTTTTTTACAGTTGTTCGGCATGGGAATCTACGAAATTCAGTTTTGAGATTTTGGGTAAGAAGCTCCGAGCATATTTTAGAATTTGTTACCGATTTCTGAATTTTGGGGGTTGAAAATGACAGCCTTCCCCGACAGCTAGGGAGTTGAAACTTTTTTTACAGTTGTTTGGCATGGGAATCTACAAAATTAAGTTTTGAGATTTTGGGTAAGAGGCTCCGAGCATATTTTAGAATTTTTTTACCGATTTTTGAAATTTGGGGGTTTAAAATGACAGCCTTCTCTGACAGCTAGGGGGTTGAAACTTTTTTCTACAGTTGTTTGGCATGGGAATCTACAAAATTCAGTTTTAAGATTTTGGGTAAAAAGCTCCGAGCATATTTTAGATTTTTTTAACCGATTTTTTAGATTTGGGGGTTGAAAATGACAGCTTTCCCCGGCAGTTAGGGGGTTCAAACTTCTTCTTACAGTTGTTTGGCATGGGAGTCTACAAAATTCAGTTTTGAGATTTGGGTAAGAAGCTCCGAGCATATTTTAGAACTTTTTTATCGATTTTTGAAATTTGGGGGTTGAAAATGACAACCTTCCCCGACAGCTAGGGGGTTCAAACTTTTTTTACAGTTGTTTGGCATGGGAATCTACAAAATTCAGTTTTGAGATTTTGGGTAAGAATCTCCGAACAAATTTTAGAATTTTTTTCACCCATTTTTGAAATGTGGGGGTTGAAAATGACAGCCTTTCCCGACAGCTATGGGGTTAAAACTTTTTTGTAGCCATTTGGCATCACGATCTGTTAAATCCGCGCGTTAGATTTCGAGTAAGAACATTTTCGATTCTTCGTTCACCACAAACGTTACAAACTTCAGTCTCATTTTTTACGCGGTCCTTGCAACTCATTGCACCACTCTCTTTTTACTTAAAATTCAAATTCTTGAAAATTAAAAAATTAAAAAATAGATTTTTTTTTAAATATATCTAATATTGCAATGAAGTAAATTAAGCATGCTGCAACTCACTTTGGATTTTATGTATGCTTAGATCGTGAGAAGGAGCTTTTATTTATAAGCGGGAAAAATGCGGGAATCGTCCGGGAATTTCGTAGCCAAAATTTATTTGACACCCTGTCTCTCCTCTCTATCATATTATGGTCTACTATTCCTGTAGACGAAGGCCAGGAAAATGGAGGTTTTGACAACCATTCCGGGCCCTTTCACCAGAGATGATGCGTTTTCAGGCGAGAAGGTGGCAGACCGCGCGAAGCCATCTGCTGGGTTATCAACCCAAGACACGTGATGCCAGTTGGCTTCCGGAAGCGTAGATTGTATTTCCGCTACGCGATTACCGATAAATGTCTTCCAGCGTAACGGATGATGACCCTCCATCCAATCTGAAGTATTATTAGAATCCGACCAAAGATGACAGATGCCCGACGAAGATAGTCCAAGGACAGAGCGAAGAATAACCAATCGATCTGGGGATAGAGAGGGCTTTGTGATCTTCTGGTATTTTTTGTAAAACTTCCTCGCAGTTAAAGAGCCACGTTTTGAGAAGAAATCCGCCCGCCTTGAGAAGGAGATCTAGTTGGCATCATTTCTCCTTAGCGGTATCAGCATCGTCTGCTCTAGAAAGTATATCGTCGACATACACTTCTTTCTTCAAGACATAAGTAGCTAACCCAAATAAGTTTCCCTCGTCTGTTGCAAACTGGTGTAAGGTTCGGATTGCCAGACTGGGAGAGGTTGCAAACCCGAAGGTTACGGTTTTTGAATAGTATGCCCGAACATCCTCCTCAACACTCGATCCGGTATACGGAATACGATCCGGTATACGGAATACGATCCGGTACAGCCTCCGGCGAAGAATGACATCAGCAAGCTCGGTTTGTAATTTTGGCCCGGTGTGTAGTAGATTGTTCAGCGATATTCCCTTTTCAGTTTTTCTCGATGCATTGAAGACAGTTCTCAACTTGGTAGTCGAACTGGTCTTCTTAAGAACACAGTGATCTCTTAGATGTGACCAGTCATTCACAGAAATAGTACTTGGTATATAGGAAGTGAGTCTAGATGATATGACAGCACCTACTATCTCCTACTTCTTTAACCGTTATAAGAGCACAATGTCGCCGTAATCTTAGTCTCTGAACCAAGGATGCTGAAATAGAAGAGGCTTGGGCCCCGTGGTTCAATAACATACGAACAATGTGCTGACTCCCATCGTAATATTCCACAGAAATAAGGGTCGTAGATAAAAGTACAGTCCCTCCTAGTCATAAATTAGAGCGAATACTAGTGGATGCAACAGGATCATTGGGAGCGAAATATGTAGGAATCACATTGGCAAGAGCATTCGTATTCAAGAAATCAATCACAGCATTATTGACCGTAGTGGAAGGTGGATCAGCTGAGTTCATATCATTAGAATGATGCAACTTTGTATGATGTTGAACTGCACTATGAGCTATGAGCAAACATCCCTCTTTTATTGCTCTTGGATACAAATGATTTTTCTTTAGAGCCAGCAGATGAAGATGGTGTCATTTTTTCTACTTGAGTAAATTGAACAGCTCCCGAAGCACACACCTTACTATCCAAGAACGTTTTGAGGCTCTCAAACGTTGGAAAGCTAGACACGGAGCCCATCTTGCCTTCTCAAGCCTTCCTAGTACGATGGTTAATTCGTTGAACAGTCAGATAGACCAGGAGATCGTCCTGAATGTCAGTAGGTCTCTGCATCGCCTTGAAAGCCCCTATCACCTCGTAAGTATCATTCAAAAATGAACGCATCCGTCCTGCATCTTCTTAGTGATTGATTTGATGCCTAAAAACTGTGCTACATAAGAATTAATTATGACTCTCTCGTTGTCATATCTAGCAACCAAGACTTCCCACGCTCGTTCGAAGTTGGCCGCTGTTGTCGGGATATTAGGCAAAAGTTTAGCAGCCTCTCTTATCAAGCTAGTCTTTAAATAATGTAATTTTTGAACGGTGGGGAAATCCTTATCAGATCTTACCATTGATTCGAACAAATCCCAAAAGACGTCCATTCAATGTACACACCTGAAAACTTAGGCAACTCTACCTGTGGGTACATTCTCCTCGGCTGAACATTCACATGTGCTGGAGTTCCCCCCACAGTAAAAGCTGTAGATGTAGTGACAAAAATATCCAAAATAACCAGCATGTAAGTCTTAACTGCAATATATTTGTCTTCACACTGGGTATAGTAGTCTTCGGCAAAATACGCATTGTCTTTATTGTCTGCCTTTACCGTTAAAAGTTGCTCATGAGTGCACTCAAACTTTCCAATTTTCATCGAGCGGGCTATACGAGTATTCACCAAGTTTTTCGTATAATTTTCTTAACCTGTCTTTTTTAGATTTGCAACTGTATTACAAATGCCGTTGAACCGTACATGTTGCACTGAGATGAATTCGGCTAAACTCGGCATTCTGATCGAAAAAAATAAGAGATAAACATGATAAAAATATGTATCACATTTAAGTAAAACGAAGCAAGTACATATAAATTTTGAAAGTCTCAGAAAAGCACAGGCGGGTCAACCTGGTTACGCTTACTTACATACAGCTGTTTTGTTTTGACAGCCCACAACAAAGGCATCGTCGCGCACCAGCATGAGTTCAAGCATTCCAGCGAGAAATCTCGTCACCTAACAATCACACGCCAACGTGTGTTAGTGTGCGTGCATCTGTTACCACCTCTGCCTTCGGTGTCCATGTACCTACACTGGACGGAGAACTGTCAGCCTGACATATCCAGTGTGATCCAGCCAAAGACACGTATGGAAACACTGTTTGCCATGCGCCGAACCAAACGTTCAACATGTACCGCGAAACATAGCACTTTTCGCTTTCCACTCACATTAAATTTTTCATAACCTTACTTGCATAAAAAAATCGATTGCATAAAAAAATCGACAGTTTGTGCTAGCACAGACTTATCTATAGCAATTTTAGTTTTATTTGTTATATTTGTACTTTTAGTGATACCCCGTACACTGCCGATAATCTTTCTACCCTCATTCATATCTCTGTATCTATCTTCCCTCAGAAGTGAATAAACTTCCAAGATACATGAAATTATCAACTTCTTGTATCCTCTCTGCATTTAAGGTAATATTGCAATTTTCTTTGTATCCTTACTTTCAAACACAATGATTTTTGTTTTATTCATGTTAATGTTAAGACCCATGCTCTTCATGCTGGTATCCAGTCTGCTCAACATCTTCTGCAAATCATCGGCTGATTCTGCCGTAACGATCTTGTCATCTGCAAGCGCAAGGCCACGAACTTTCACCGTCCTACTCTCTCGTCAGAGAGCCATTCTCAGACATTTGTCCATGTATATATTAAACATCCGAAAGGACATAACGCATCTTTGCCTAACGCCCTGCCTTATATCAAACCAATCGCTCAGACGTTCATTTGCTCTCACACGTGCTTTGCTACCATGGTATATTGATTGTATTGCTGTCAGAAGCCACCCAGTGGCTCTATTTACCTGTCAAAACCTTTTTCCAGATCAGCAAATGCACAGAAAACTTCTTTGTTCACTTTAAGGCTTTTTTTGCGATCTGTCTCAAGCTGAATATCTGATCCGCACATGATCTTCCTGGCATAATTCCACATTGAACTTCCCAGATCCTTTCCTTTGTTACTCCCATGACTCAATCAATAAGTATTTTGGTAAATATTTTTTCCACGGTTCTTAGAAGGCTAATCGCCCTAAAGTTATTATAGTCGCCCGGAACACCCCTTTCCTTGTAGATTAGGACAATAATCGCCTTTCTTTTATCACTCGGAACTTCGCTATTCACAGCACACATATGCATGAATTGACACAGCCACACAAACACGTTTCCGCCACCGAACTTGAGCATTTCAGAGGAAATACCAGCTACACCGGCAGCCTTACCATCCTTTCGTTTTCGTAAATACGGAAATAATGTCGATACTGATTCTACTCCCGTCACCTACATCGGAATTGTCTAACTTACCCGGTCATCTGTGACTGTTGTTCTGCTCCGTGGCTTCACCTTCATACATTTTCTTGAGTCTCCATTCGTCACTTGAAACTTTTCCGGGGGCACAGAGTCCGTTCATGAAAGTGGTAGTCCTGTAATCCGAGGCTTTTGGGAATTTAAAGTTGCAATGCGAGACCTGATGGCCATTTAGCGAACTAACCAACATGGCTGCCTATGGGATACACGTAGCATTGTTTACTTGCGTGTTGCACTCAAATAACGCGATAATAATACATTTTGTGTCAGATTAATCAGTTAGAAGTACGTAAGCAGTTTATTAAGTTGATATAAAATCTTAAAAATGGAATTCTCCTTGAACCATAGAGAGGGAAACGATACTATCAAAGGCAATCTGTGCTGTGTTGTCAATGGTGACTCAAAAAAAAAAAATAATACTAATCTGAGTTTCCATAAAGTACCAAAATTTAGCAGTGGTGTTGTTACAGTGAAAAATCTTGTTGGAGAAGCATTGTTGTTCATAAACTTTCCGAATGTTTCAAACGACTCAAGATTCAAGACACTGATCAACAAATACTAGTTTGCTCTTTGCATTTCAGCGTTGATGATTATGTATTTTCTGGTTTGTTTTTTATACAGTTATTACGTGAATATTAAATAGAATTATTATAATCATTGTATAAAATCTATGGTTAATTTACAGATATTCCTATACAAAGGAAATATGTCAATCCTATCTTCCCCTTTGTAAGTCGTTCCACACACGATTATAAAACCAGAATCGATCGCTCTTTCACCTTCGATCATGATGCTGGAAGACGACATTGCAATAGCATACTCACACAATGTTTTTAGAGAGAGTAGTAACATTTTTATCAGATTTGAATTATACTTCACTTGAATAAACGTGTTAAGACTAATGTTAATCATATGCATGCCGCATCCCATAGGCAGCCATGTTTGTTCTGATACAGTAGCGCCCCTTTGCTCGCGGTGGATGTTTTCTTTGCCAATATTATAGTTTGTATATTTCATTGTGTGTATTATCCACCCAAGCACTAACTTCAAGCGAGAAAATGTTCCGAAAATAAAGTCATGTAAAAACAAAGAGCTCATTCCTTATATAGTGGTGTATCAATTCATAACGTCAGTCACCACCAAACATCAGTCATGTAAATGAGGTACAAAAGAAAGGTACAAAAAGAGGGTACAAAAGGAAAGTGGTAAAAACCAATGAAGCAAGAACAAAACGAGTTATTATTGGTTGAGTTACATACTGAGGAGGGCACTGGTCTCCTGCAGTTTGGTCATTTTGCAGCTCCGGCAATGAGAGATCCTCTTATATTGAAAATTGTTTATTCTTTCAACAAATGATGAAAACACACATTTCAACCAAACTGTCCACATACGAACTAGATGAATTTTGTACAAGATAAATTACATTCATTGGAGAAAAGCAAGTACTAACAAGAAAAACTTTCAAGTGTAGCTGCAAAAAATAGGAATTTTCAACAGAAAACAATTGATCTACTAATTGAATTCAAGGGCTATTTAAAAGGGCAAATATGAGGTACCTTCTCATCCGCGTGTAATGATGTAGATTTGCCGACTAGAGATTCTCTTCATTGGGATTAGCAACTTTTACACAATAAATATTGGACAAACACATTTCATTAAATATTGAAAAAAATAACGCATAATAGGGAGACCGATATAGGCATGTCGTGTTTACTATCGAGTCTTCGAGCCGGCTGACCCCATGAAGAAAGGGCCCTCTTGACAATGTTATTTGAGAGAACTCGCCATTTAATGGGAAAAAACTTTTAGAAATTACTACATAACTGTCGTCAAACGAACTAGTTGAGTTTTGTTCAAAATGATCAAGATTCATTAAAGAAAAGAATGAATTTACAAGGAAAACTTCCAAGGGTAACTGCAAAAAATATGAATTTTCAATAACAAAAAATTAATTTGATCAATTAAATTCAAGGGCTATTCAAAAGGGCAAATATAAGGTACTCATCCTCGTGTAGTAATGCAGATTTGACGACTAGAGATTTTTCTTCATTGGGATTTGCAACTTTTACGCATAACATATTGGACAAACACATTTCATTGAATTTTGAGAAAATTAGCTCGTAATAAGGAGACCGACATAAGCATGTCGTGTTAACTATCAAGTCTTCGAGTCGACTGACCCCATGAAGGATGGGCTTCCTTGATAATGTTATTTGAAAACACTTGCCATTTTATCGGAACAACCCCTTGAAAATTCCCCTTGGAAAATTTCCAAGTGTAACTGCAGAAAATATGAATTCCCAGAAAAAAACTATCCATCTGTCAAACAAAAATCGAGGGCAATTAAAAAGAGCAAATATAAGGTACTCATCCTCGGGTAATGATGTAGATTTGCTGACTAGAGATTCTCTTTATTGGGGTTTGCAACTTTTGTACAAAAAATATTGGACAAACACATTTCATTAAATATTGAAAATATTCTCACGTAATGAGGAGATCGATATACGCATGCCGTACTTACTATCAAGTCTTCGATTCAACTCCAAGTTTTAATTCGCCTTTGCGTTGATATTCGATCTAATATATTTGGGTGTCATTCAGACTAAGTGGGGCTCTCCTCAATTCGTTTACATTCATTCGTTTGGTCAGTTGCTTATTTGCTCTAGATCTTTGTTGCTAAGCGTTTCGAATAACTTCCTCGAAATATCACTGACGGAATCGGCTTACTCTCTTGTACGCTGTTTACCTGATAGTTTGTGTAAAATTTGTATTTTGGATTGAAGACTATTGTATCTACCTCTGGTTAGTTGTAACTCGTATATAAGATTACATTTTTTCCCAAAAGCTGTTTCCGCTAACTGTAAGGTGTAGCCTACTTCTGAGGCACGTTGCTCTGTAGTAGTCATTTTGACTCCTCTTATCAGCCGCCATTCTTTGTGGAAAAGGTGTACTTCACTTTCTTCTCCCACTAATACGTTTCCTCTTAGTTCAATGATAGTATAGTTAGCTCGATTTCCTACTGGGCCAGGATCACAACTATCTTCAACGTCGTCTTAAACATAAAACGGCATAACCTGATCTTTGTGGATGTTTGTATTTTTTTCCTTATAACTTATGATCAAGTTGTTGTTATCTAGTACTTGAGTTATTGTGCCTAAGCCTTTCCTACTAGGTTCCAATTTGTTCAACATTGTGTTATTTTCCCATCTAACCAGGTTCTCAATTTCATAGATCGGATGCGTTCGCGTTTGGCTTTCCATTTTTTTATCAGGTGACTGTAGGTGAGTCTAGGTGATCGAGCTAGTGTCTATAGAGCATAGACATAGAAATTAACGGGACGGAGCACAAACCTGCGGGGTCTGGCAACGCGTAAGTAAGGGGAACGACGCACACCACGCATGCTTTCCCCACTTTCTTGGAGGGCTTTCAGCGTGTCCAGTGAACCGAGTGAGTCAGCGCCAATCCAGAGTCATCTAGGCGCCCTCCAAGAGAGTGGGGATACCTCACCTCTCCCGATCTATCAAGTCAACCCGCTCGCCTAAGATGGGACTTTGTGCTCCGTCCCATTAATTCTTACATCCATGCTATGGAAGATTTGGATCCCTTCCAAAGGTCATCTCTGACTGCCTTTTGTAGTTGGCAGATAGGGTATGATTTGACGTACTTTTTGATTTCTTCGTCCATTCCCATCCATTCTGCTTTTGTTCTTGCTTTGCTAATGGTATTATATTCTCCCAAGTTATCACCATGCGCTTCTTTTATCACCTTTCCTTTTTCTCGTTTAGTAAGTTCACGCGTTTTATTGAAATACAAGCGGAAACTAGAGTTTGTGTATTAGTTAAGCAAGTACTTTACTATTTCCACTATTCCTTCTCTTTCAATAGGTGTAAACGTAGGATCTCCAAAGTGCAGTCGTATGATAGGTAGTTTCTTGTTCTTGAAATCTGTCAACCAACCAAGATGCCTCAGCCATTCTTCCTCATTGTGATTTGGCATATTATCTCTTTTCAATTTGTTTCCATAATTTTCCGGCTGCATTTGGTGTAACTTTTACTCTTTTGTTTGTCACTGGGTTTGCTTTTCACTCTAAATAATCATCAAATAGGTTGGAATCCTGTTCACTGGAATTGAGACTTTCTGTTTCTACCTCACTCGTTTCTGCAGAGGACTGGCTTATTCTTCTTTCAGGTGACTCAATTCTGACTTTGCGGTCGATTATCTCGTAACCTGTTATTGTGGGCTTGGGTTTGTTGGACGTTATGGTATTTACCTCAACCCTCATACTTGTGTCGAACAATTCTGTGTCAGGTAATTCGTCCTCGGATGTGATTCTTTCCTTTACTATATTTGTGCCTTCTACAACACTTTTGGGTGTGTCTGAATTGTTAATGGGGAATAAAATTGTTAAGTCGTTTTACCGCCCATACTATAGCTAACAATTCTTTTTCACTAGTAGTGTAGTTTTCTTCTGCCTGGTTTAATGTCCTTGATATAAAGAGTCATGGGTGGCCGTTCTGTGATAGTACTGCTCCTGATCCTTGATTGGATGCACCTGTAGTGAGCTCAAAAGTTTCCTTAAAGTTTGGGAATTGTAGTGCTGGCGCTGAACATAGCGCATTCTTTAGTTTTTCGAAACTTTCACTGCATTTGGCTGTCCAGTCGAATATGTTGTCTTTTTGGGTAAGCCTAGTCAGAGATCTTGCTATACTCGAGAAGTTTTAAATAAATTTTCTGTAGTATGCGGCCAATCCTGAGAATGACTGGATTTACATACTCGCATTTAGTTGGTTCTCATTTGAGTCCTTATTCTTTTATCCTTTCTAATACTTTAATCAAAATTTGTTTGTGCTCCTCTAGTGTTTCCCCTATAATTACTATGTCATCTATGTATACGAAGCATTCTTTTCCTATAAGACTTTCTAAAAGCATTGTCCATCATTATTTGAGATGGGACAGGACCGTTGTCCCTGTTGAAAATTTGGCTTCACGTTGCGCTGATTAGCAAAATGTCCGAGTTTTCCACATTTGTGGCACTTCATTTCCATTCTACTAGTTGGTGGCATTGATTGATTTGAGGATCTTGAAGTGTTTGCCTGGAATCTGGGTTGTGTGCATGTTGGTTTCAATATCCTTTTAGCTTGTTAATAGGAATCGCGTGTTAGTACTCTCGGTTGACTCTCTTTCAACCAAGTTTCCATCTCAGTAGCCATGTTCTGTGCTTCTCCGATATTCGTAAGTTTTTGCGCTTTAACTTGTGAGCCTATTTATCTTCTCAGGTTTATAAAGTATTTCTGAAGACAATCGGTTTCCCCTATTTCAAGTGCAATCCTTCTTTTCATTGGTCCTTAGTGTGAGGATTGAACTGAATATTTCAGTTCGTTCATCACTCCCCTAAATCGAATACTAAAATTCTGCGTAGTTTCGGACACTCCTTGTTTACAGCTATAAAGCTTACCTCTCAAATAACTTACTGAGCCCACTTGTTTAAGGTTTTCCCGTAGGGCTTTATATAAGTCCTCGTAGCTGTAGATTGAATTGAAACGGATAGCCCTTTCAGCTTGCTGCTGAATTTTTTTTCGGCACTATGAAGTCCAGCAGTAGGTGTGGTTGACTGCACTGATGCTGAATTGTCTCAACCTTCTGAATACTCAACTCCAGAATCGTCTTGTCTGTTCAGAGGCCTAATTGCTTTAATTGCATCACGAGCCGGGAATCTGACATCTTGTGTCATTCTTTCCGCTCTTGAAGATTCTCTCCTGCTGTTGCGCATTTGTTCACGCAGGTCGTCATTTTCGCTCGCAAAGTTTCTTCCCTGTTCCCTTCTTTACGCTTTGTAAGCTGTCTTCAGGGGGTGACCGAAGATTCACGCAGGTTCGCTTTTCCGAACGACCTCTTGCAGATTCTGGTATCCGTGATGTGGACTTGCTCATAAATATATCCTCTCTAAAAGAAGCCGGCGTGATCGCTTGACCTCCGTATGACAATAGCTTTTGCGCGCGCCACATATCGATCAGTTTGTGTCGACTATTTCGCTCCCGTTGGTAATATAGAAGTCGTAGTTTTTTGTACCGGTAATGAGTTATTGCTCGACTGTGTTCTTCAAATTTTTATGTCGGTAAAGATAGTTAAATCTTCAAGAATTACCCAGGCCAACAAAATTTGACAATGGTCCGGAACCAGAGACCTGAATAATCGCTTGACTGTATTCTGTTAAATTGAGTCATGTATGAAGAAATATAAGCTTAAGTATCATGAAAACTAAATTAGGGGATCAAATAAACATTTGAAAGCAATGAATATTCAAGAGCGTAATGTGCAAATACTTTCTACGCATTTTAATGTGACGTGATGCCCTATTGGTATACTAATTAATCCCTAGGAAAAATGTTTGGGAATGTGTTGTGAAGTAATTATGAAATAGATCAACATACATTAGGTTATTAAAATTTTGTACATTTTTTGCGAATTGTCAAAAAATATGGTTGATAACAATTGCACATAAAATCCTGAGATATTACTTCGATCTTGAAGTGGGATCAAAGTGATATGTAGCAGACTGATATTCAGCTGATCAAATTGATCCAGATTTGGTATCAAAATTATGATTGGTACGTTCGTATTGATATTTTTTGCGAACATTAAATGTCACTGTTCATCTTACATCATTTTATAGCATCTAAGTGGTAATTCACAAATCGCATTAGGTGATATTGCGAATTGTTCTACCCATTGAATTCATCTGTCTTCGCTCAAAAGTGCTATTATTTGATGAATATTACATTCTTTCCTTAGAAATTCAACAATATCGCGGTCAATTATATGTTTGGAATTTCGCCAATCTCAAGGCAATGTTTTTCCTTCATTAATTGTTATTATTTTGTACAATTGAATTATCTCCTAGCAAATTTGCCTTTTATCATCTTGTAAAAATTTCCACGATCTCTGTTGAAAATTCGAATGTTTGATACAACATTAATCCGTTTGCTTTTAGCAATTCAACTTACTATTTTGTTGGCAATTCATCTTCTTCGGTCGAACTCAATTATTCATGATAAATAATTAAAATATTTTCTACTTAAAATATGAACGGTAATATTTTCCGTTGTGAAGTAACCTTTTGCGCTTTTGAATTTCATCATTTTATTGAGAATTAATTTTCACATTACGTTGAAAATTCGTCATCTTTGATAAATGTGTGAATATCCTTGCTTTGAAAATTGGACTATTTGGTTGAAAGAAGATGCTTTTTGTTCAAACATCGTATCCTTTGGTAGTAGATTTGATGAGGGGAACATGATTCTTCAGACACGCTTTAGTTTTTCCAGAATTCGTCAAGATGTGTGTTTTTGATATTTTTGAAAAAAGTGACAATTTCTAATATGAGAGATTCTCTAATCGCCGAAGTTTCATGATTATACGAGGATGAGTACCTGATATTTACCCTTTCAACTCCCCTCGAATTTAATTTAGTGGAAGTTGATTTGTTTTGTTGGTTTGTATTTTTGTGCTAGAAAATTGATCTTCTTGGTATTTCGGGAAATAACTTCCTCCTTTGCGGTTAAAATTAGCAGTTTTCACTTCAGTTTTCAAGCTTTGAATGAAGCTGAATTATTTTGTTCAAGATTCAGCCAATTTCGTACTTGAGCATTTATTTAGGAATATCTGAATGTCTTTTTTTCCCCCTATAAAAACTCAGTTTCGGGCCTCGCTTCCGAGGATCGTTACTCTTTTGGGTCAGTTTGAGAGTAGACTTGATGAGGAAAACATGATTTTCTAGACACGCTTCAATTGTTCCAGTATTTGTAGAAATGTTGTTTTTAATATTTGTTGATATTTGTTGAATATGATTATGAAAGGATGAGTACCTCATTTTTACCCTTTTTACTCCCCTCGAAATGAAATTTGGTGAGAATTGATTTGTTTTGTTGGAAATTGTATTTTTGTGCTAGAAAATGGATATTCTTGATATTTCGGGTAATAACTTTATCTTTTGCGGTAAAATGAGCAGTTTTTTCTTTAATATCAAGCTTTGGATGGAGCTTAATTATTTCGTTCTAGATTATGCTATTTCGTACTAGAGCATTTATCTAGGAATTCCTGAATTTTTTTTTCATAAAACAAAGTTTCGGGCCTCGCGTTTGAAGATCGTTACTCTTTTGTGTCAGTGCTCCTTGACGAACGTCAACAAACTATGTTCCTGATCGAATTCTCGGCCCGGCTGCCCTTTTGAAATCATCTAGTCTTCCACCTATTTCCTCGCCTAATTCCTTTATGATTTTTACTATTAGATTTTCCCCTGTCTCTTTACGGTGTTTTCCTCTTTAATTAGCCCTTTTCAAATTCTCCTCTCTAAGTTTGACGGAAAGTAGCCGCACCACAAAAACACCGTGTTTTCATTCTCGATCCTGAAAACTAAAGCCGAGCCTTCTTTGCTGATATTTTGCCTTGAATGCAGTTCCCAGGCACGCCTAGGTTTTGGTAGGTCTCACCAGCGTCGGTGTGTCTGATGGCATTTCCCTTCGTGAAGATTTGTCGGAGGAATCGGAACTTTGGACCGTCACTTGTTTAGTTTATGATGCGGCGGAAGCTTTGGCTTACTTGAATCAAAGTTCCAAGCCAGTGATAAAAGAAGACCAAGAGGCGCTTGCATCAACTAAACAAGAAGATTGGCTGGGCCATACGGGACGCGTTCCGTATGCAGTGAGTGATTGACTAAATCAAATCCGGTGAGCCTCTTATGGTAAAGGTCCGTGAGTTCGATCACTAAATGAGGATCCATCATAAGTTATGAAAATGTCAAAGCTGCTAACTATCAAGCAGCACATTGTTGTCGAAATACGGGTGTGATCAGGCACAAGGAAGAGAGTACAAAAGAGGAGGAGATTGGTCAGGCTGAATCGACAGTTTCTCGATGACTCATCGCGCCTGTTTAGCGATCCTCCTGTCCTTGCTGAGATATTTTGGAGGAAGATTTACGAAGTTCAGGAACCATTATATAAAGGCACTGAGAACATCATACGTTTGAAGGAGCTGTGCGACAACCTCATAACGTCCAAGGAGGAACCCCTATCTATCACTGCCGAGTACTTTTGATAGAAGAAGTTCACTTTTGCACACCAATATCTGGCATGGGTTTTCACCTTATATTTGAAAGAGATGCCTATTTCGCATTGGTTGGTGTTACGATGCAACGTACTTCTATCAAAGAAAAGTGATTTGTCCAACTCGGAAATCGCTATAGCCGCCTTTCAGGGTGACCCAATGAGCCCCCTACTCTTTTGCATCACACTATTGTCACTTTCTCCCGCACTTCGCAACTCTTATGGATACCTCTGTGGCTTAGAATCGTTGAGGGCTACAAATGAGAAATTGATATGGAGTTTGGAATGGACAAGTGTGCCAAGATTCATCTGAAGCAAGGACGAATTGCAGGTGTAGCTTTTGACCCCGAGCTTGTGGACTGAATTGCTATTAGACACCTTGGTGCTAGAGATACCTACATACGAATACCTATTCGTGCTTGGGAGCTACATTCAGGATATGAAATCAGTAGGAGAGGCTTCTCAAAGCAGACAAGACATCTTCTCTGACAGATTTAGTCGTCTAACCTGCCTGCGTTGGACAATATATCTGCGACTAACATGCATATCATCCTAGAGTACGTCTATTCGTTCAGGGTTGTTTCATGGACGAAGAACGAGCTGAAGGCCCTCGACATCACTACGCGCAAGGTACTGCATATGAGGAAAATCTTGCATAGGAACTCGTCGTGGAACTGCATGCGACACGCACATGCGATTGCGCTACCAGTTGCGTATTATAGGACTTTTCCTACCAGAACTTTTCTTCATTTTGTATTCTAATACTCTGGCGCCACCCACTACGTTTCAATTTCCTATTCTGCGATGAGGCTGGAGTGAGTCGTTTGCTTTACTTCGCTCTGCTCACATATATCACAATCTTTATTACAGCTTTGACAGGGCATGTGCCAAGGAACTTAGCATGCCTATATTGTCTGAGACGGAGAGAAAGTACGTACGCGTGTTTTTGTTGTGTGGCAGAGATGCTACTGAAGGTACTGTTCGCGCATTTCGCGCCAGAAGCAAATTCGTTTGAATCGCGTCTGTATAAGCTCTGCACGCTGAAAATTTTGACTCAGGATCTCCTGAATAAAATAATAATCTCAATGTAACAGTCTTTCAAATGTAGGTAAAAATAAACTAAGCCTCCGCCGCGCATAGGCTTCTCAAGATCAACGGTACGAGTCCTAAGCCAGCGGCTACCCATCTATTCATCATGTATACTATTAAATATAAATATATAAATATGTGTGTGTGTGTGTGTTTGTGTGTTTCAATATGAGCGCAGTAGGTACTGCAGAAACTCATGACTACGCAGTGAGTACCTACGTTACCTATACTTGCGCAGTTTTTTTTTCATAGAGGATGTGAAAATGCTTGTTACGCACAAAGTGTGGCAACTTGAAACGGAAGTTGAAGTCTCAGCTGTACTGCAGAAAAGAAGTACGACTGGAAACAATGCATGTCAAAACTGTATCCACTGAATTCACTCCTCTCCCACGCCATTCAATTACCCCTAAACCGCTTTTGCATTGCTCCAGGACCATTTTTGTAGGCGTCCTTTTCACCGTGCCTCGTCGTCCTATTCTGCTAGCTTGACACATCTTGTAGTTCCTCTTGGCTCCCTCTGCAGGGTTGTCTCCAGGAACGCTGCGCATCTTTCAGTCCACGGAAAGTCCTCACTCTGGAATATATCTCCTCCAGCGGCGCAGAAGAGGTTGCACTATGGCTTGCTGTTGCAATCCACAGCCCTATGGCCCTATCCGCCGCATTTCTAGGATTTCTTAGTCCTTTTTGGACCCTTGTACATCGCTGTCAGGCGTCAGTGCCCTTGGCTGCGGTAGAACTTGACAGCCTCTATCTTTTTTCTTACTCCACAGGACACATAACCAATGTTGAGATTTCCTGTTCAGGTTAGCCTCGCTAGCTTTTATGAAAACCGCTTTGGAACGCGCTCTTCTCGTGTATTTCATCTTCCTTATATTACTGGCGAAATTCTTTGTCTCCTGGACGCTCATGTTTAATGGACCTGCTCCATCAATCTATGTCCTTAGCCTCTTTGGCACCGGTTTGATGCCATCGAATCATCTCTATGTTGATCTTGCACTGTCCGACATCCTGTCTATCACATCTAACACTTTGTCCAGTTCTTTCTTGATTGACGGGTACTTGTTCCTCTAGGAGGCGACTTGATATCCTAGAGACAAGGTTTAAGATACCACTCCCTGATGCTATGCACCCTTTGTCGCGGTTGGTTACGCCGTACCTTAGGGGCTCAAAGGCGCCGGGATACATACGCTACAGATACCCAAGATAGTAAAACATACGCACTGGATACACAGGATTCCTTAACATGCGCAGGATACATTCAAGATACTGAAAGATGCGCAGTAGATATCTCAAACTGATTATATCAGCAAAGCATGTATCCAACGTACCTATGCGTGCACAGTAAGTACCTATGGTTCTCATACTTGCACAGTATATACCCGATATACTGATTCCTGTGATGTGTTAACAAGTTTTTACTGTGCTGGTCAAGCGAATTCAGGACTTATTGGGCAGATCTTTTCACCATCACGTAGGAATGAAGTTTGAGATTCGAAGAGTTCAGTTTGAATATCCATACTGAGACCAAATAAAAATAAACTCGGAAACCCGAATAGATTACAGATGTCCGATGTCCAGGTTTGACCCAATTGATGTAGGAATTTGGTTCGATTTGAGATCAATTGAAAATGAACTCGAACATCCCGATCGTTTACAGGGTTGTTTAGATTAAACTGTATTGACGTACAAACTCAGTTCGACATTTGGTAAGTTTAGCTTGGAAATCCGTACTGAGAGCAATCGGAAGTAAATTTGGAAATCCGAATACAGTACAGGTCTATAATGTCCAGATTAAACCAGATTGACGTATGAACTCAGTTCGAGACTTGAAAATTCCAGTTTAGAAATCCGTACTAAGAGCAATTTAAAATGAACTTGGGTATCGTCATAGGCTACAGATAAGTGATGTCCAGATTGAACCGGATCAACGTATGAACTTGGTTTGAGCTGAACTGATACTGATGATTATCCATTCGGTTCGAAAGGTCCTTCTGAGAAGGGCAGAAGAACCATACGCTCGACAAGAGTAACTTTGCGCTGATCTTTGAAAGAGGAGATGTGATAATCATTTCAGTTTCCTTGCATGCATGTATATTTCAGTATTTTTTAGTGAGATTCCTACTATTATAGTCGTTGGAAAACACCAATTTCGTGCAAGAAAAATGCATGAGCTTCGAATTTTTCGCAGTCTGAAGAAACCACACGTGATTTTCGAAAGACTCTAGAAAATATAACAAATTTCCGAATATTCCATAGCTTTTGTATGCATTTGAAGTTCCTCCACAAAGACGAGAAACAATGGGACTGTCGAATTTCGTCTCCATGATTTAACTCTGTTTTCTCTCTTGCCTCAGTATAACCATACCGCTGCTTTTCCAAAAAATTGCGTGTGAATTAATTTCGGATTCCTTATACGCGTGTATTTTTAAATATATTTGAGTGTGTTTACAATACTTTTTCTCAAAATTAATCATTTTCCACATTTGAATTACCGGCTTGGACTTGAGAATGTATTGATATTGTCGGATCTGTAGTCGCTGAAGTTCCAACGATGAGCATTTCATCTTCACTATTCTAGTCGTTCTCAAATACCAATTTCGCAGGAGAACAACTTCAATTTTTCTTCGAAATCAAACAGGGTTTCTGAATTCATGCATAAATTAAGAAGTTCTTTCAGTATCATGAAATTACAAGTAGTTTAGAAAAAACAATACCGAATATCAATTAACTTTTGTTAGAAATATACCTTTGTCTAAAAAATCATTCATACTGAAAAATTTATTGCTGCTTCTTTCAAAATGTTGTATTTATTATTTACCTTATTCTATCAAACCTTAAGTTGGTGTCGCAAATGCTGCTCATGACTCACTCGCTGAGTCGATTCGGATGTTTTAGTTTCCATTACAGGTTGAGTCGGTGCAGAAAATTCGACTCACGCTCACGTGCTTGGCCGAGTCGGATTCATTCAGTCCAATCACAGCGTCAGTTGGTGTTGGAAAGTTCTACTTACGATGCTTGCTAAGATTTCGGTTTTGAGTCGAGTCGAATTATTTGGCACTTCACTGTGTTAAACCTTCGATCCGCATGAGGTTGTGTGTGCTAAGAGTACACCCCTCGCTGCAGAATTTTACTTAATGGACAATTCTCGAGAACATGCTAAACATAGCAGTGTTGTGCACAACTGTTTATAAGCACTTTTTCGGGATTGAGATTATGGATAAAAAATTGTGAATAATTAGATTTTGTAAATTTTTCATACAAACATAGGTTCTAGCTGTCTGTGGCTCGATTGGAAGGAAAAAATATTGTATATTCCTAAAAACCTGTGCGGAATATAATTTTCACATAATTTTCCTCACGCAAACATTTGTTGGAGAAAAATGCTGGTTTTTGAAAACGCCATTTTTTGTGTTCATAACATTTTGCTGCATGGTTGGGAAGAACCCAGGGAATTTCTATCCGAACTGATATAAGTGAGTCACTAATAGTATTCAAAATTCGAACTTTATAGATAAATGTGTACGGCGGACAGCTCAAGAAATGGACGATCAGCGTCAGAAGACGCTTGCATACGAGTACTTGTGTCATCTTGAAGAAGCTAAGAAGTGAGTCGAAAAATCTTATGCTATGCACTCCAGATAATTGAAGACACTCCCTTTATTATTCAAACATTTCGTTATATTTTCTTCCATTGATTAGAAAATTCATCTTTAAATTCAACATTGTCGGCTACCCAATCTATACAGAATAATGTAAATTTGTAAACATTTTCCAAGGCAAATTAAAAAAATTGCAACCAATTTTAGATGGATGGAAGCATGCTTAGGAGAGAATCTCCCACCGACCACCCAATTAGAGGAAAATTTGCGGAATGGCGTATACTTGGCAAAGCTTGGACACTTCATGGCTCCCGAAATTCTTGCATTAAATAAAGTTTACGACATCGACCAAAAACGATATGCAGTTGCTGGTTTACAATTTCGTCATACAGATAATATCAATCACTTCATGAGATGTTTAGAAATAATTCAACTGCCGCTGGTATGACAATTTTTATTCGCTTAATCCTGTCCTTTCATATTCTTCATAGTGTAGTCTAACTCCGATCATTTTGCAACTTCGAGACTGTCGAAGCAGAAAATTCTAGAAATTGCGGATGGCAGCTTGTCGGAGTTGGACTGTGCAAAGAGATTTTTATACTTGATGAATTGTATTCAAAGCGAATGGTTTTGGCACTTTCAGATTCATCTGATATTGTTGTTTGTTATAGTACTGAGGGAATAAAGTTTCAAAGATTGACTTTAACTTTGCGAAGCTAGAGCGCTGTAAAGTCCGAAAGTTAAAAAAGTTCTTGAATTAAAAATTTTCAAGATGTAAATTGTTATTTTTTTAAAGCTTCATATGTGGGCCTCCGCATTAGAAGAACCCATCTGGCCGACTCTTTTTTAGGAGATATACGCGTATTTCTTATTAGGATCGAAATTATTATTTTGGGGTTTGATTGTGGGAAGATACGTGGACCTATACATAATATACTGGTTTTGTTAAAATATTCGTGTCCCGAAAGAAACCGGGAGTAGGAATTTCCCATTTTCGGAAAGAAGTGCGTTTATGGCACTCACTAGCCTCGGATATGTTTTTCTCCAACAGCCGTTCTTCAAACGGGAAATTCCCCAGGGACTTGTTTCTCCACTTGAAAGGCTGTCTCGTCCTCAAAATGTCCGAAATTCATCCAAATGTTGGTCCTGTACATAATTCTATTCCTACCATAAGGGCCCTTTTCATACGGGCGCCCTCATATGAGTATATTTACAACTTCATATAAGTATATTTCCAACATTACTCAAGAAATCATCATTTTATACATGCTTGCTTCTTATGATATACCGAATGTATTAAAGGAAATATTTATTTTTGTGTAATCTACATGCAAATGTTCTTCCGTGACAGACATTTCAGCCGGAAACAACAGACATCTATGACAAAAAAAATGTGCCACGCGTGATTTATTGCATTCATGCATTGAGCACACATTTATTCAAATTGGGAAAAGCCCCTCAAATTCAGGATTTATACGGAAAAGTGAGCTTTACTGGTACGTAAAAATACTACTTACTTGAACAAATTCTCCATTATGTGTACATATTCTCCATGGAAGATTTCAATCCATTGGCTCACAAGGTGAGTGCGCGTAACGGGTAGCATGAATTTCAATAATCATTTATCGGCAAAGAGGGCCTCATATAAAATGAAAGAAGAGCAAGCCATTTGCTTGGATAGAAATAGGTGCACATGGGAAAGGTTTACAGTATGTGTTGGAGATTGTGTAAAACGTGACAGTTAACAAGCATTATACATATTTGGATAGTCCCAACACCTGGTTATTGAATTTTAATTTTTTTTTTTGGAACACGTGACCCTGTGCGGCGATCCACTTGCCTGCAAACCTCCGTTAGTATCACATAAATTGACCACGCTTCCTAATAAACAAAGTCAAATGAGGTTCTGACTGTTTATGGAAATCCTGACCATTTGTGATAAATCTCACTTTCTGACCATGCATCAATTGGTTGCCTGTTCAGACAGCTGGGTCATTTACTTGTAGAGGTTGTCCTTATCTTTATGATTCGAGAGTTTGATGGCACTGAAAATTGTTTCTATTCGGAGTGTCCAGTCACATTTCCAAAATGCTATTGCGACCAAATAAACCTAGTCTGTGAGGTCTTTATGAAGCTGTATTTGTAGCTTATTTTTGGTGTTGTTGAACGAGTTTTTATGTGCCTTCTTGCGGTATCCAATCATAATAATCGATTTAACAACAGCAAGAATTAAATGAAGTTAAATAAAATTAATAATACTCATTTAAGAGATAAAATACTACATTTTTTCTGTGACGATACGGAAATTATATGAGACTAAGCTTGTTACCGCTCATATCCAGGTGGGTCCTTTTACGGAAAGGTTAAGTTCAGTATTCAATTATAACGAAATGTTACAGAAGAAATCCCCAGAAAAATATGGTTCATGTGGCTCATTCTCCACTTGGTGTTTAAATGTTTTTTTTTTCCTGTAAGGGAGCGTTCACATATTACGTAATGTTTTTCTCAACCATTTATAGCTCCCCCCTCCCTCGTAACGCTATTTCTATAGTGAGTGCTTGGAACTTTAGCATGCACGTAACAAAAATTGGCCCCCCCCCCCCCACTCCCATCTAATGTCCCGTAATATGTGAACGTTTACCAAGAAGAGTTCCGTAATTTTCAAAGTAAGCCTGGAACATGATTTATTTGTAGAACACTGCGTGATTTGTAACAAAAAATTAAAACCGAGATTTGAAATTCTTTGATAATTTGTGCATTGTAGATCAAGGTTTTTGTTATGTACACGGAAAGAAGTAAACAGTCTAGATCATCGAGCGAGTAAAGAAAGTCAGAGTGATTCCGAGTGTTTACATCGTGGATACGACTGCTGCGCTTTCGAATTTAGCGAGCTTCTTGAAGTATAGGAAATTCGAGTGCTTCGCACGCTCTTTCAGTGTCGGGCGCACCCGTCAGGCTTGATGCGCGGCACTCACATATCCGATGGGCAGCCGAGCTGCAGCGAATCGAGTGTCGCGCACAGTCTTTTTGAGAACGATCAACTCATCAATGTGATGCACGGCACAGCAAGACATGCAGCAGAACGATGGCACGGCATGCGCGTCATTAGGTTTCAGTGTTCTTGGTTAGCATCGCGATTCAGAAGAACTCACACTGACATCGTCAATGCATAGCAGGCTGAAACCGAGAACAACAGCATTGCACTATACCGCGCACACTTACGCACACTGGGCTAGAGCGTTTACTTCTTTCCGTGTATACATTACCCAAGTTTCATGAAGAAAATAGTTTATTCTATCCTGAACACTGCCTACATCATTGCGAACGGTGGAGATCCTTTTCTAGCAATGTTCAGGAATCACGAAATGGCTGGGGAAGCAGCGTTTCTCTACAAAGCCGCACAGCAGGTGGTTGAGGCACTTGGCCTATATTTCAATAACAGAAGTGAGGGCAGTGCATTTCTCCATCATGATTCCTTAGGCCATAAGGCAGAGATGAAGAAAGCAAGGAAAATACTTCCTAAAACAGCTCAATGACAAGAAAATTCGCAGGAACTTTTATAGGATTATAGAACAACAGTCCTTGTCACATAAGTTGACGTTTTTATTCCCTTGTCCTCAACCTTAACATCAGAAGTGAGGATAGTGCATTACGCCATCAAGGTGCCTCATTTCTCAAAGCACAGGTAAAGAAAGCGGAGGCCAAAAACTTCCTAAAATAAGATGGAGACAAGGTTATGCACGAAAACTTTTACGAAATTGTAAAAGATCGATCCTTGTCACTTAAGTCAACTTTTGCTTTTCTCAAATCACCTGGATTCAATCCGGGAACCGAGAGTTGCATTTTCACGTGTCAAGACGGTGTGATTTCCACTTAAGCATACCGTAGCAGCATATCACGTCAAAAAGTTTTCAGCGATAGGTGCAGGGCGTGTCTCAAATTCTTCGAGCATCTATGGCATTTACACTATCGAATAGTCCTTTTTCCGCAAGAACTACAAATATGCACAAATAAAATGTGGCCTTGAGAGTGCTTTACTACCATCCTTGTCGCTCTTATGGCGTTGGCCGGGACCCTGCCCTGCCGAACGCTCCAAGGGAGATAGAGTCTCTTGTTGAGGACGAGGAGTGTTGGTTTTACTAGAACTACAATTTTTCGACAATAGTCTCTATCCATCACGCAACACGCGACATCAAGCTCCTTGACGAACGTGACCGAACTATGTTCGTGATCAACTTCTCGGCTCCGGCCGACTACAACATCCAAGACAAGGAAACCGAGAAAAAGGAAAGGTAAAGAGATATCAGAGAGCATCCACAGGTGCAACGCCTCTACTGGTTAGTAACATTAAAGCCATACCCGTGTTCCAGAAATATGCCGTGGCACTTTCTAAATGGATGCAGAGAGCAGTCCTACTTGGGTTGCTCCGTGTCCTTGAGACGCACGAGGGTTTGGCCGGCCCTTCATAGTGATTTCGTCGTATTTGTGATCACTCATCTTACGGTCGTGAGACATGGCGTTGGAACAAAGGACACCCTTAAAAACGTGGAAATATTTTTTTATATTTAGGGTACAAATACAACCGGTTACTGCCAGTTTCATTCTAACTTCCAAACTGGTACTTATTCAAGTAACATTTTTGTATGCACAAGTTTCCTTACTTCTCTTAAAAAATAAAGTTTTGTTTCCGTCCATACATTTTCTGTGCATACCAGTGTTCTAATGAATATTTGCTCCGTTCTTTGAGTCCCATGGGTCACAAATTTTTTTCTAATCTTTTTGAAAAAACAATTGTGAAACAAAAAATTATATGACGTCCATAAAATGTTTGGTTAGTATTATTAACCGATAGATGAGTACACATATGTACATGAACTGCAAATTTATGATGGTTTGTTTTTAGGTACAAGATAATTGAGATGTACCCCAAAAGAGACGAACCTTTACGATAAAAAATGTCGGCAAGAACACGTTTGCCTTAATGTTTAATTTTTGAAGAGACAAGTCCTCTATGGAAGAGTATACGGAGAAGAGTACTAACGTTGAGAAGCGCTTGGATCTGCTAACGATGCAATCGTATAGGGCGTGGCCTGTTTTCTTACAAAATGAATATTTCCGTCAATTTTCAATGAATTGACCTAAAAATTTCCAGAAATCTTCCTCCGATATTAAAGAACAAATGTTTCACTGTAAGTTGTTCAACTTTGAAGTTCACTCGATACTTTTTTTCGTCGAAGCTAAGAAAACGTGCTTACCGGCAGGTCTCCATTTGCGATTAATTATTATTAAACATTTGGCATTTTTTCCTTGTTTTTCCACATTCTAGGCATTGCTAGGGTATAATGCATGTGTATACCAAATTTCAAAAAGTTTCTATAATATTTGTCTTAGTCAAGACGGTTTATGTTTGAAAAAATAATTAAAGGCAACATTTTTAAATAATTAAATTATTTTATATAAATCTGATTGAAAAACTTTAAATGGGAAAAAATCCATCTTTTCATTCTCTAAAAGTTCCGAATTTTTAAAATTTAATTTTTTCAATTTCGAAATTTCGATGTCACAAGACGTTTGGATGATACTTTTTAGCGCTTTCGAGCGCTCGGACCCTTTTCGTTTCCGGCCACTCAATTTTCAATTATTCATATTTAAAAATTTAAGTTTATGAATTATGAAAATTTATTTTTACTTCATCTCTATATCATTGTAAAAATATGTTTCCATGAATCTTCTTTCGAAGGGGCATTTTCTATTCGATAGAAATCTGGGATGCCACTTCGTACACTAATTTTATATTCGTTGGAAACCCTGGCAAAAGTTTTGGATAGGGATTTACTCGGGATTTTCACAAATCATTCTGGAATCAGTATCCATAGCAATTTGAAGCAATCTGAACCCATTCAAAAGAAGTTCTTGATCTCATCTGATCCGAATCCATAACAAATCTAATCTAACTCAATTCGATTCAATTCTGATGAATTCAAACCAAATTCCTTAGCTCAATAAATCCGAACCCAAGTGAATCCGATTCAGTCCGAGCTTGTATTCATTTGGATTGAGATTTCGGTTCAGATTTATTCGGGTTTAACTGATTTGGATTTATCTGGATTGATGCAGATAGAAATTTCGGATTGAATCGGATCAATTTCTAAACGATTCGGAAGAAATTGAGGACTTTTTTGGATTGTTTTAGATACAGATTTGAAATCATTCGCAATTATTTGGAATGTATCCCCATCTGATACTAATTCTGCCAGTAGGAAATTCAACCTTTATAAATTCAAAGAGTCGATAATATAATATTGATATTATTTCTCCAAAATATTTGAGAAATATTGCTATTAAGATGCCGTCACATGTGCGTTTGCATTTTGCTCATATTTTGCGAAGGCATATGTGATAGCGAAATGCATGTCATAACGCGCGCAGATGCGTGTCCATAATTCTATGATGGCGAAATAGACTATGTCTTGCACGCACAGCATAATAATCACAAAATGCGGGTAATGTACAAATCATATTTTGTTATCTGGGTACATAGAATTTATCCCTCATGAAATGAAAGAATTTTTCAACAAACGCGGGTTAAGTATTTTATTTTGAAGAATTTATGCATAGTTTGGGAGTGATCATTAGTATATTTTGTAACATTCTCATTCATAGTATAATGAGTGTAATGGAATTGTACAAATTTTCGATCGCTGGTTTTTGACGCGGCAAATTGAAGGATTTGACAACTCGAATTCCGTTTCTATACACTTTTTGGAGGTTCTCAGATGGAGGTTTAGGTCTTTAACAAAATCAATTACACCAACACTGCAATATTTCAGCATTTTTAAAGTTTAAATATATTTTTTCCAATTTTCAGAATTGTTTTCTTCAATTTTCTGGTAGACAAATTATCTCGAAGATATTCTGTAATTATAGCAAATTTGAAAAGTTATATGAATTCGAAACTTGGAAACTAAAAAAATTGTCAAGAGTTCTAGAAAAATTGGGTAAATTTTCTGGCAGATAATAAAAAGAATGATAAAGTTTCAATTCTGAACTTTTCAAGTTCGGTGAAAAGTGAGGGAGTTATAGGACTTGAAAAATCTTCAAAACTTGCAGGACATAGAAACAAGTGGTGCACTTACAGATTAGGCATTTTGGATCGAAAATCTTGGTGGTTATTAACATTTTTCAATCAGATGCAAATCCTAAAATTTGTATTTTTCCCAAAAATATGAAAATTTCCTATAGTATCCTGTAGGTTCTTATGAGCTTTTTAGTATAGATATAAACAAGGGAAGAAGATGACCCTTATGAAATTTTTCGATTGAACACAAATTTAAACAGTCCCAAGTCATTTCTAATGAAAATCTTCTTACAGTAAAATTACGAAAAATTTCGATTCCGCTTCAGTTTTTGTTTCAAATTATAATGTTCATATTTTCAAAAAATTAGGTCGAAATGCAATATTAATAATGATAATTCAGTTAATTATATAATAATTGGAATTAATAAATGAAGGTTTTCAACTGAAGGTTCATTTAATTTTCCATTCTATATCTAATCATATATTGCATTCTTTGAATGAACTATAAAAAATTTCTTTCAAAAGAAGTTACCTGATTGGATAACGATCTTGATTTTCTTTTCAAATATAACATGAACATAAATCACAAGATTTTCCACAAACACTATAGTCGCTTTACCTGCACCCGTTTGTAAAGACCTCACAGATTAGATTCTTGAAAAAAATTTTGACGTAAGTTGGTCTTTGCCTACATATAAAAAAAATGTTTTGCGAGAAAATATTCCAAAGTGATACATTGCATTCATTTGTGATCCGAAATTGATAAAAATTATTTTCAATTTCGACATTCCTACTATATTCTTGTTTCAAAATATTGTTTGTACATCTACATTCACGTATATAACACACTGTATGGTAAAATAGTCTGGAAATTCACCATGACTATAAGAGAATGAAGAAAAAGTCGATTGGGTTTTCGGGTGGTTGATCACTCCGTGGCATCCAAGCCCCTGGATCCGCGCCTGGATCTGAGAAATTCAGGGCAGCGTCAGGTGGTCCCGAAAAAATTGTCAAAGTCATGACAAAATTTTTAATACTTCCTTTCAATCATCTAGAGAATTTCCGGAGGTCAAGTTATAACTTATATTAAGTCAATTACATTGAATAACAATAACTTATCCAATCTCCGATAATTAACCTGCATGGGAAGTGAAATTCGCCTTGCATTAAATATACTCTCCATGAGTAGATCTCCCATTCCGTAACGCCGTAACGGAAAATTGTCAAAAGAACGCACGTTCGCTTCCTGACACACACATTTTTTAACAAAATTTCAACATTTTTACTGAAAACCGGAGTTGAAAGGTTGATGATATTGATAATTAGAATACGTGTTCAAAGAATTAGACAAAAATATTCAACTGTGTGGCTGTGAAACCATATCCCGTGTTACGGCAACCTAAAACTTCACCTTAATACCATTTGGACCGACAGCGGAAAAGTTCTCAGTGTCCCTTAATCCTTTATTCTCCTCCCCATCAGTGATTGGTGGAGATTCTTTTTTGGACATTATGAGCTTGTTGACAGCTCTTTGAAACGTGTGATGTCCTCAGTGTCTCCGTTCAATGAGTGTTGAACTTCGCAAATCTACCTCAGCGAGAAACTGTTGATTCTCTCTGGCCCATCCCTCCCTCTTTTGTTTTCTTCTTCTTGCGTCAGATAACACCCGTATTTTTCAACAATGTGCTTCTTGATGGTCAGCAGCTTTGACTTCCAGACCCTTGCTGTGAAAGGCTTACTGGATTTCACGTTTTGAGTCACATGCTGCATGTGGGACGCGTTCTGTCTTGCTCAGCCAATCTTCTTGTTCAGTTGATGGAAGCGCCTCTTGGCCTCTTGGAAGATGGAGTCCATCCGCAGTTGATCCTAATGTCGCTTCCTGATCTTCGCCTGCGGCTCGGTCTTGCAGCGGTTGAGGAAGCGTTTCGCGTCTTTCTGTCATTCGTGACAGGTTGACGGCATGGCTTCGTAACACTTGCCGTGAAAGGTTGATCTGTCTATAAAGACAGATCGATTGTTTCGCTGATTCATTACCTTTTTTTCATCTCATTCAGCACCGCAAACTCTAGAACAAGTGGTGATGATTGCTTAACCATTGTCGGATGCTCTGTGCGTTAGAACATTTTGAACCGCAACTACAACTGGATTTGGGTCTTGGGTTTTTTATAGTTGTTCCCAAGAGTGTTTCTTGCATGCGAAAGGTAAGGATGCACCCAGTTGCCATTCTGAGGTTTTCGCGTGACCTATTAAACCTGGAGGAGTCATAAAGTTTTGATGAAGTGACTGATAAAGCTAAAAAAGTCATCGAAACTTTGAAAAATGGACTGCGAATCCTAGAAAAGTCATGGAATTTCGAAAAAATACTGTAACCTTTATATTTTTCTTTATTTGAGTCTATATAATTTGGTATTTTATAGTTAATTCTCTATTCGGAAATTGATACGGAGTGACTTCTTTACATTTAAACGATTAGAACGAGCGCGAGAAGATAGAGGCAAGATTACCACTACCATTACTATTTTTTCAAGAGACGGACCTGGAATTGTTTCAAAATTAGACCTGAAAACCTGGAAAAGTAATTAGATTTTCCAATCCGACCCTTGTAGCAAACCTGCAGTCCGCTTTCTTCACAGTTGTTTGAGCCTCAGCTTGGGATTCTTCCTTCAGAACCTTACCTTGACAACTGTCTGTGACTGCTTATCATCTTCTGCGACCGTATTCAGCAGAAACCTTCGTCATAAGCAGCCTCTAAAGACGCGTTCAGCGGTCGCACGTCCAAGAGCACCGGTGGTCAGAACAATTATTTTAATCGATTATCCTTGAAGATACCGCTGCAGGTGTTCTCTGAAATCTATGAACCTCTCCTTCCGAGTCTTGCGAGTCTCTTGAAAACAAAATACCCCAAGAGAGTACAAATTTCTCCGCCGGTTCCGATCGGGTGAAAGCCCCGGTGGCTGATGCCGGTCTTAAGGATTTTGGGGAAGACCAAAGACACTCCGCGAATCAGAACATCGATTCGCAAATGAGTGATGAAGGACGCAGTAGTGTCGAGGAATTGAGCGACGGTGACTTGGAGCCTGTTTTCCGAAGGAAAGTTATGGATATTCTGAGAGTGCTTGCTGGAGAAATTCAGACAATGATCGCGCATGTTGGACAGAGAACGAACATAGATACAGCTATTAAAGATGGCTTGTCGAAGGCAAAATCTGTCTTGGATAAAGCCAATTTGGGTAGTGAACCGTGTGCGATGATCCTGAAGAAGGAGCCTACCGATGGATTGGTTATGCCGCAGCAGCAGCGTAATAAGAAAAGACTGGCCGAGAAGACTCCAAGTCCTGGGGAAGGCTCGTCTTTGCGACCCGCAAAGAAAGCGCAACTCGCCTCAGATATTTCTGATTCGATTGAACCAAAAAGGCGTCAGCAGAGGAAGGATTCAGCGTACGCACATGTGAATGTAGCAAATCCAGGAGGCAGTAGAAACACGGCGTTTCCACCCTCCAAAGTCTCAAAGAAGAAGCCACGCAATAGGCCTTATGCGGTCTTGATACGGCCAGCCTCAGGTCGCACCTTTACTGAAATAGTGAAGGGTATCCGGTCAAAGGTAAAGCCGCAGGAGCTTAAGGTGGACATTAAGCTCATCAGGACGACACGGGAGGGAAATGTTCTCCTAGAGCTGAGTGCTTCCAGTGAAAACGAAGCTCTATTCGGTGAGGTACTGCAAAATGCCATAGAAGAAACAGGGAAGGTTCGGCAGCTAGAGCCGCGCGCCTAGGTCCAGATCCGCGATTCGGATGTCGCAACGGATATAGATGAAGTGAGGTCGGCTTTACAAACAATGCTTGGAGATGCCTCAATGAAGACGGTCACCGTCAATATGACGAAAACTGATTTCCGGGGAAGCCTTATGGCATTTGCGGAAACGCGGGTTACTGACGCTAACAAATTGGTCAAGGAGGGCCATATTAGGATCGATTGGGTCAGTCATAGGTTGCGCTTGAAAGTAAGGGCCAAACGTTGTTATCGCTGTTTCGGTTATGGCCATGTTGCAGATGGCTGCAAAGAAGACCGGAGCCGAATGTGCTGGAAGTGTGGTGTGGAAGGCCTCAAAGCAGCATCTTGCACGGGACAAGCTAAGTGCTCACTTTGTGCTGGAAAAGGAGAGGGGTTCTCTGTCGACCACATACTTGGGTCCTCTAGGTGTGCGGCCTTTCGTAAAGCTGACCGGAGGTGCAACCCGAGCCGCAGATGGCAGTGATCCTTCGAGGAAATCTTGAACGCTGTAGGCTGGCTCAGAATCTTATGTGTCAGCTGGCATCGGAAAAAAGTGCTGCTGTTTATATTGTAAGTGAACAGTATGCCAACCGGAGGAGTTCTAGCTGGTTCCCTGATAATAGTAGCACTGCGGCTATTTGGGTTAATAATAGCACCAAGTTCCCAGTGCATTCTCATGGAAGTGATGACGGATTTGTCTAGGTGTCGAACAGTGGGCTCACTATTGTGAGTTGTTATCTCTCGCCGAACGAGGGTGTAACAACCTCTCTGTATGTTCTATGTGATTGGGAAGCTCTTCGAGACTCTTTTGCAGGCCAGGTTAAGAACGGCCATTCAGACAGCAGGAGGCTTAGCCGAGAATCAGCATGGTTTTAGGCAGGGTAAGTCTACGATTCGAGTGATTCGAGAGGCACTTCACGAAGCGGGAATACAATGGGTTGACATCCTTGAAGCACTTGAGGAAAAATTCAGAATACCTGATTATCTGCAGCGTATTGTCGGCAACTACCTCAGTGACAGGCAGCTCACCTTTGAAACATCTGAAGGGACGCGCTGCGTTGAAATCACGTCGGGAGTTGCCCAGGGGTAAGTTCTGGGACCCGATATGTGGAACGTGGTCGATGACGACGCTCTGCGTATTGATCTTCCGGAGGGAGCGAAGCTCATTGGATTTGCTGATGACCTAGCAGCAATGATAAGAGCAAGGACCGAAGAAGAGGCGAGAAGGCTGAAGACTGAACTCGTCGTTCTCACTAGGCAGAGGTACTTCAGCAAGTCATTTAGATCAAATATCGCCGGGCATGGTATTGTGGCCGTGAGTGTGCTGAAGTACCTGGATACGTGGATTGACGAGAAGCTTACTTTCGGAATCCTGATTTCCAAGGCTGCGTGTAAAGCTGAGACTATGGTAGCAATGCTATCTAGGCTCTTGCCCAACATTGCAGGCACAAGAAGCTGTGAAAGGAGAACGCTGATAAGCGTTGCGAACTCCGTAATGTTGTATGGAGCAGAAGTGTGGACAGACGCTCTTAGATTTCCCTGTCGAAGGAACGAACTTTTAAGGGTTTAGCGAAAAGCTGCGCTTAGAGTCGCTTGTACCTATAGGTCAGTGTCTGGTCCAGCTGTTTTAGTCATTGCGGGATGTATTCTGATGGACCTCCTTGCAGCCGAGAGGAAAGAAATCTATTTGGCGAAGCAGCAAAATGCAGATATTCGCATTGCTGCTCGTGCAAGATTATCCACATTTCAGCGATGGAAAGAGGAATGAGAAGCCTATTCAAGAGGGAGGTGGACGGTAAGTATGGTAAGCAGTTTGAAGCCGTGGATCACAAGGAAGTATGATGAGGTAAATTTTTACCTTTCACAGTTTCTTTCTGGTCACAGACATTTTAATGATCACATTCATCGAAGGAGCAGGAAACCGGGCCCCAACTGCGAATACTGCTCAGGGAGGATAGATAGCTTTGAGCACACGTTCTACGAATGCGACAGATGGACGGCTGACAGGAGAAAACTTAAGCTGGAGGTAAACGTCAACATTACGCCGGACACCATAGGACTGATGGTTGGCTCCCGAAACAACTGGGACGCCATAGCCCAGTACGTAGGAAATGCACTGCGGCTTGAAAAGAGAGATGAACATCTTAGAGACAGTGAAGTTAATCCTTGAGGGTCCAAACACGTCGGAGGCCGACGAGCCTGAGTGCATCAGCTGCACTGCTGAGGACGATGCGTGCGTGTTGGGGCGGATAAGGATTAACGAAGAGAGTCTGTAATCCAAGCTGGATGCGGGAAGGAAAGCCGAAGCTCAACCTACTGGCCTTACTCCTATTTCCCTGAAATAATGCGATAAGCGGTTCCGGGGAAGTCAGTTGGCAGGAAAAGAGGAGTTTAAGGTTTAGTGGGTAGGTGCCGTTCTGTAAGTCCCCCTCTCACATTCGTTCTTTGTGGAACATGCTCGTGGTCCCCAAAGTTCGAATGTGGTTAGTGCATGAGCCTTTCTCCGTTTTTTATTCCAAAAAAAAACCTCTCCTTTTTCTCGGTTTCCTTGCCTCTGATGTTGTAGTTGTCCGGGGCCGAGAATTCGATCATCAACATAGTTTCGCGTTTGTCAAGGAGCACGATGTCGGGTCTCGTGTGTTGGATAGGGACTATCGTCAAAAATTGTAGTCCCAGTAGATGGCCACTCCTCGTTTTCAACTCTTAGGGCAGAAGTGTGTCTTCGGCGGCCGGGCTGTATGAAATTGCGCACAAGTAGGCGTGGTCAGGCGTAGTCAGACGAAGCCCGTGTTGAAACGAGAAGAGAAATTTCGCTAAAGCGCTCGGAGGAGGGGTAGAAAGGAGAAGCGCGTCAACCTGGCGTTGGAAACGCCTGGTATATGAAATAGGTGCTCAGGGAGTTGACACGCACACCGTCCTGACAATAACTGATCCTCTACAATTTTGTGAAAGTTCCTGTGCATCACCTTAACTTCATGTTCTTTCAGGGAGTTTTTGACCTCTGCTTTCTATACCTGTGCTTTGAGAAGTAAGGCATCTTGATGGAATTACTAACGCAATGTTACTTCTGATGTTAAGATTCAGCTGCCTGCTGCGCGGCTTTTTGAAGGAACGCTCCTTCCTCACTCATTTCGTGAATCCTGACCATCGTCAGGAGAGGATCTCTACCGTTCGCGATGATATAAGCAGCACTTAGGATAATTTGGTTGCAAAGGCATTTGAGATTTAAAAGCCCGATTTCGCCTTTACGGCGTGCGATGTATAAGCGTGGAACGGACGACTTGATGTGCAAGCTTCTCTTCATTTGCATTATCTTGCGCGCAGTAATTTCGAAGGGCCCTGAGATCGTACTTTGTCCATGAAACCGCCCCAAATGAATAGAATAGAATCAATAGGGTAAGCATGTCAGTCGCAGATATCTTGTTCAATGATGACAGGTTGGATAACCAAATCCACCGAAGAAAGTGTTCGTACATGCTTCGGAGAACCTCCTTTACTGATGTATCCTGAATGCAGCTCTCAGTCACGTCCAGGTCTCTCCAGCGCTAAGGTGCCTTACAGTTTTTCCGTCCATAAGATCAGGTTGCCTATGTACACCTGCAATTCTTCCATGTTTCACATGGAACCAAAAACTCCTAATACGATCTGGACCAGCAGCAGACAAGTTCTTCGTGCCCCTTGATGCTTTCTTTACCTCAGCAGTGATTCGTAGGCATTCCTTCTCGGATGATGTGAGGTTATCGTACAGCTCCTCGAAACGTTTGATGTTCTCAGTGCCTTCATTCGATGGATGTTTCACTTCGTAATTATCTCCAAAATGTTTGGACTTCTTAAGACCTCGATAGGTTTCTGTCAAAAACAAGGGGACCGCTAAAGAGGCGCTATGGCTTAGCGAGAAACTGTTGATTATTTGTGACCCAACACTTCCTCTTTTTCATTCTCCTCCTTGCAACAGATTGTCCCCGTATTTTATAAACAAGGTGCTGCTTGATGGTCATCAGCTTCGACATTTTCAATGTGTGAGGATGGATCCTCATTTCATTAGCGAACTTCAGGACCCTTGCCGTAAAAGGCTCACCTGATTTTATAAAGTGAATCACATACTGCATACGGCATGCATTTTGTCGTGCCCGGACAATCTTCTTGTTTATTTGACGCAAGCGCTTTTTAGTATTTTCATTAGGCGTTGGTTTGGACCTTTGATTGGAATCAGCCAAAGCTCTCGCTGCATCATAAATTGAACAAGTAATGGTCCATAGATAGGGTTACCAACTCTATAAGTACTTCGGCCCGGAGATATGCGTTTTGAAAAAATTTCAACAAATATTTTTCTGAAGATTTGCCGTAATTATCATTTATACTAAATAGTTTAATTTGTAATTTACACAAATATCTTTGCAAAAAAACCACTACCAGGCTGGTGGTGAAAATCGGAGAAAAAATTTCTCACACGGAGACCTGGAGACCGATCCTGGAACCCGTAGTGTCTGGGTCGAACCCGGAGATTTGGTAACCCTATCCATAGATCAGAATTTTCTGAGAGGTCTTCACGGAGGCCCAGATCATGGGGCTAAGGAAGAACCTGGATGTAAATGTTTCTCCTTGTCCTGGAATTGACATCGTCTCTTGGGGATGCCTGGTTTTAGCAGTTGATCTCAATGTCGCTTCCTGATTTTTGTCTGCGGCTCGTTCTTGCAGTGGTTGTGGAAGGGTTCCATGTACATCTCTTGTTCGTGAAAGTTTTTCGGCATGGTTTCTTAACCCTTGCTTAGGAAGGCGCGAAAGCTCTGGGTGTTCCCGGCACTCCAGAGTTTGCTGGCGTGCCATTTATATATATATAAAGAAGACACGTATTTTTTCTTTTCAATGTAATAAGTGAAATGCTTAAAAGTAAGAATCAATTATTCATTGAAATCTAAATTTTTCAGAATAAGTTCATAATTGTTTATACTTTGACTTTGTTATTTGTGAAAAATATTAATTATTTATTTATCCGGCAAATATGCAAAAATGTTAAACAAATTTTATTTACAAAAAAAAGGTATCTTCGAAATGAAATTTTTTCCTATGTAATTTTGCAATATACTTTAGAGAATATCTCACGAAAATTTTAGAGTGGACTGTCAATAGGTTCTTGAGATATGACAAATAATGTAGGAACGCGTTACTTTGAGCGCGATCTGCTGCATCGCCTCACCCAGTCTACCAGGAGGATACGAAGTATTTCGAAGGAAAACATTTCTATGTAGCACAGTGAAATCAGAAGGTTTCACTTAAGAAATTCATTAATATTTTCTCTATTATTCGAAGTTTTTGTACAGAATAATAACATCGCTAGATACGAATTTTCTCGTCTTCCGCTTTTCGTGGAAATAATAGTGGAAACTAACAACCCCAATCCAATTAAAATTGCGGTTCAAAGAACGCGCATAGCACCTGACAATGGTTTGGCCAGTATTGCCGATCGTTCCAGAGTTCGGGGTGCTGAATTAGATTGAAACACGATGACGAACCGGCGAGACAATCGACGTTCTTTATGGACGGATCAACTCGATAGTGACCTGCTTAGTTGCTATGATGTCATTATTGTCCCTAACCGCAGAGGTTACATGGTGCGCCTGCATACTCTGTGGTGCCAGAAACACCCAGAGCTTTCGCACG
>WSXT02190586.1:0-19878 GCA_011762715.2 Neuroterus valhalla
TGAAGTTAACAAAAATAATTGTTTAAACAATTTGTTATTATTCATAACAATATTCTCTTAGAATAATGCTACAAAGTGGCGGTTTTTTCTGAAATTTACAACTTTTGTCCACTTTTCACTGGAAGTGGGTAATTATTTATTTTATTTAGCAATACTAATTGTTTAAACAAATTTTGATTATTTATAGCTATCTTCTTCCAGATTATTACTACATAGTTGCGGTTTTTCCCTGAAATTTAAAACTTTTTATCACTTTTCAATTACATTAAAGTAAAAATTAATTTATGTTAAAAAACAAAATAATTTAAACAATTTATTATCATCGCTTATAATATTTTCTTTGCTTACTGATAGAAACTTGCGGTTTTTTCTGAAATTTTTAAATTTTGGTCCCACTTTTCACTAGAAGGGAGTTAGTATCCAATTGAATTAACCAATTGAATTGTTTAAACACATTTTTATTGTCAATACCCATCTTCTCTTAGACTAGTGCTAAGAAGTTGCGCTTTTTTTCTAAACTAATAAGCTTTCATGTAGCTTCTCACTTGGTGAGGTAATAATTAATGCGAATTAACAAACATGCTTATTCAAACAATTTATTATTTTTCATGACCATTTCTTTTTAGAAAAGTGCTAGAAAGTTGTGGTTTTTTCTGAAATTTTTAACTTTGCTTTACCTTTTTAGCTGTGATCAAATAATAAATAAACATTACAGAGGATCATATTTTTTCTAAATCTCTTCTTTTTTTGTGAATACATTTTTCTGGAATGAAACAGAGGATTGAAATTTGCTTCCAATTTTCTACATGGATCATATTGAATACAACGTTTCTTCAAAGTAATGACTGAGAGACTTAAGTGAGGTGCGCTTATCTCCGTAGATTCAGACATGCTGTTTACTTACTATTTATCATTTGTTCACAGCTAAAAAATTAGAGCAAAGTTAAACATTTCAGGAGAAAACCATAACTTTCTAGCACTTATCTCAGAGAAAATGGTCATGAAAAATAAAAATTCGTTATAATGAGCATGTTTGTTAACTCGCATTAATTATTACCTCACACAGTGAGAAGCTTGATGAAAAGCTTAATAGTTTAGAAAAAAACCAAAACTTCTTAGCACAAGTCTAAGAGAAGATAGGTAATAACAATAATAATTTTTTAAAACAATTATATTTGGTAAATTGAATTAAACATTAACTCCCTCAAAGTAAAAGTGGACAAAAATATTGAAATTTCAGAAAAAACCACAAGTTTCGATCATTAGGCAAAGAAAATATTATTAGCAATGTTAAAAAAATTGTTTAAATAATTTGGTTTTTAACATGAATTAATTATTACTCTACTCTGAATGAAAAATGGGTAAAAGTTTGAAATTTCAGGAAAAAACCGCAACTATGTAGTATTTACCAGGAAAAGATAGCTATAAACAATCAAAATTTGTTTAAACAATTAGTTTTGATAAATAAAATCAAATAATAACCCACCTGCAGTGAAAAATGGACAAAAAGTTGTAAATTTCAGAAAAAACCGCAACTTTGTAGCATTATTCTAAGAGAATATTGTTATGAATAATAACATATTGTTTAAACAACTATTTTTGCTAACTATAATTGATTATTACCTCGCTCTAATTGAAGCGTTGAAAATAAGTTAGAAAATTCAGAAAAAACCTTGACTTTCTAACCCTTTTCCAAGAGAATGTTGCTAAAAACAATAATAAATTGTTAAAACAATTGGAATAAACATCATGTATTTCATGTGCTTGGTACAATCCGCGTTAAAAAAACCGCAAAAAAATCATAATTAGCGCCAAAAACTCGGAAAACCCATTTTTTCACTTATGGGGGTTTTTCAGGACCCTATAAAACAGACTTATGGGGGTGATATTTGAAGAGTATTATTTTATTCGCATTCTGTGACCAATTGTAAAGAGAAATGGTGAATTTCGAACTCGATTCATCTAATATTGTGATTTCTGAATAAAATTTACAAAATCGTCTTTTTTTCTGATGGGAAATACATGTTAAACTTCACGGGGCTTGCGGCACCTCTAAATATTTTTTTTTTCACAATAAAAAAAATGCATTAACTTTTTTGTGGATTTGAACAAATTTCCGGACATTTTGCATGAAAATTCGAAAAAAAAATTTTGTAATGCATTTTTGGACCACCCTTATTTGCATAGATACAACCAAGCTTCTAAGTTAAAGTATTTTTAAGTTAATAGCAACTTGCAGTTTTAATCCCTTAAACTCACAGAGACGGACCCTGTGATCATTGCAACAAATTGGAGAAAGCGAATCTTGAAATAAATAAAAAATAAATAAATTAAGGTGATAATTGGGTATTTAAACATTTTTATTTCCGTACTCGCATTCTTCCTTCTATTTTAAACAAGGGTCGTTATTTCCTCTCAGTTACAATCAATAATTGCTCATCTACTCCTGTAGATATTCTTTACAATTCTATGGTTATTTTCTAATTAAATTTTATTCAGAAAGTTGGTTATTTCATGAAATAAGTCATGAATAAGTAACAATTGAGTTTCAGTGAAATAAGGTGACATGGGCCTAAAAAACGGGATTTGGTAGCCTTTATACTACAGTATTCGACCCTCATCTTCAAAGCTTACAAATTTTTGTTCTCCATTGCCCTACAATGAGCTTATTAGTATTTTCCCTTAGAATTACTTCGAAAATTCTAGAAGTGTTTGTACTATACAATTTCTTCAAGGAACGGAAACGTATAATCATTTTTTTTTAATTTGAGACACCCCCTTACGGGTGGTGCCCATTGTCGCCGGGCGCGTCGTGCGTGGCTTGCTTTGCTCGCAAGTATGAGCGCGCCTAGGGCGCACGCCTCTCACATCTCGCGCTTCGCACCCAATGAAAAATCAACCTCACGCTCGTCCTTTTCACTTTCTTACAATTGTGTGTAAAGCTTTTGAAGCTAAAAGGAAAATGTCGACTACTGTAATTTGATGATCTCTAATGCATAAGATATATATTATATTTCTTGGTACGCCTTGCACCTTGCTTCATTTTTCAGAAAATCTAGTAGGTCTATTTTTGATATTAATATTATTATTATTATTATTATTATTATTATTATTAGCATTATTATTATTATTATTGAAATAAGAACTACGCATCTCCCTACATAATTTAGGAAATCTTTGTAGCTCATTTCCGGATATAGAACTTTTGTTCTTTCATTCTTTTTAAAAGGTTGTATCTATTTTCTAGAAATTTAGTTCTATTATTCTTTTTTTTTCACGATCAAAACAGAATCGTGTATTAGCCTCCGTAATTTTCCTCAAACATTTTATTATTTCATTTTTGAAGTTATTCTTCCTGACTGAAATAAAAACTACGTGTCCTAGTAAAAAAGGATTTGTAACACATTTGTAGATATTTTCCCGGTGAAGAACTTTTGTCGCTTTGTTTTTTCCTTAGCTTTTGCCGTTTGTACGAAAAATCCGTTTTTTCATTTTTGATATAGTTTCATTTTTAAATGTCTATAACTCTTAAAATTTAGTTTAAAAAAAAAACACGAGAAAAAAGGGTTCCACTTTTTACGCACTACAGGAAGCCGTACTTACAATTTTTTAGTTTAGCATAAGAGTCTCAGATATTTTCAAAATGCTTCACCTATTGAATTTTTATTCAAAACAGTTGGATAACGAACTTGAACTTCAGTTTCTGACACCAAAAGAGTTTACCATACGCAAATTCATTGGATTAATTGGGTGTTCAGTGCGTTTGTAAGTGAGAGTGTGAATATTGTGAGAAAGTGGAAAGTTGGAGTGTGGGCATTTTTTGCGATTGAAACGCATTTGTGTGATTGAAATATAGCTGTTAGTTAGGAGGGACGTCACAGTATAAGAAACGTTGGTACGAGGTTTGGGCGCTGGAGACGGTGAGGTCAAAGTCGGGGAGTTTTGAATATAATTGATGGGTGACGTTGGAAATGAAAGCAAAGAAGAGAGGGACTCCGAAGGTAAAGTTTTCGAAACGCCAAAGGGAGAGAAAAACGAAAGGAAGAGGAGGAGTAAATATAAATGTACATTAAAAAGGGAGAAGTTTAAAGAGAAAAGTTTGGGATCTATAGAATGTTTCAATAAACGGAAAAGAGGGGAAAGGAACAGTGAGGAAACAGAAGAAGTAGGAGCGACCCTGGAGAGCCCGAAAATGTTGAGGACACCGCAGAGAAAAAAATTAGTAGTAGTGGGAGGATATATAATAACAGAGATGAGGCTGGAGGGGCGTTAAAAGACCTTAATTTGAGAGAAATCCGTAAAATGATAGTAAAGGTGATGGAGATGCTGGATGAGAAACACGAGGAACGAGGAGAAGAAATAAAACAGGATATCAGACGGGAAATGTCGGAACTCAGAAGAGAAATGGAGGAATGGGAGAAAGTTGGGGAAAATTCGGGAAACAGGAGGCAGAGTATAGAAAAAAAACTAGAAAAGCAAGAGGTGGCAAAGAAAAGTGTGGAAGAGTTAGGAATTAGGATGAGAAAAATACAAAACGCAATTCAGAAAGTAGAACGGGAGGGGGGTAAGTGGAGAAGGAGGCTGGGACTAAGGAAAGGTTGAGAAGAATAGAGAGGAGAATGGAAGGGAGTGATAAAAAGGAAAGAAGCACCAATATAGTGATGAGAGGTATAAGATTGGAGGGGTGGGATTTGAAGGGAGATGTACAAGAAGTTCTAAATAGGATAAATGCGAAGGCACTGGTAGAATGAGTTAGGAGAATAGGAAAAGATGATGGAAGAAGGGATCAAATGGCGCTGGTAAAATTGAAGGATAGAGAAAATGAGAGGGAGGTAATGTTGAAGAAAAGGCAGTTGTGTGGAAGTGTGCAGAGAATTGGAGATGTTTGTACGCGGGAACAAACGAATAGGCAGTGTAAGTTAAGGAGAATAGCAGAAGAGGAGAGGAGGAATGAAAAGGAAACGTAATTTAAGTTTGGTGAAATAAAAACACAAGATACATGGTGGGATTGGGATGCAGAGGCAGAAAAGTTAGTAAAAAGTGCGGTGTCAGGGGACTGGCAGAGAAAGGAAGGGAAGAGGGGAGAATAAGAAATAGAAGAAAGCAAAACGGAAAGGAAGCAAGTTGTGAATAGAAAAAATGAGATTGGAGTGTAGCAGGATTGAAGATAAAAGATAGAGAATTTATGGGGAATGCGGAGCAGTGGAAAGTAATAGTGAAGACGAAAACGTGGCTGAATGAAAAATGATGGGGAAGAGTAAGAGGAAGGTTACCAAAAAATTCCGATTCACAGTTCCAAAATGCAAAGAGGAGGAATAGGAAAGGCAAAGCAATGGGAGGAATGGTAATGAGAATAAGGAAGGAATATCCAGCCGAAAATGATATGAGAGTGATGAAGGAAGAAATTGAAGGATTCTTGGTAGAAGAGATCAATATGGGAGGGAACGGTCATTGACTATGTGACAGCAGACGATAAGGAAATAGAGAAGGACAAGGAACTAGAGGTAGATATATAGATTCTGATTAATTTCCATTCATACTGACATAAGAGCATAAAAAGAGTACTGAAGATACAAGTAAAAAGTGAGTAAAGAGAAAAAGAACAGGAAGATGGGATTAGTCAATGGAAGTGAAACAGCAATCAAAAAAGGAGCTGAAGGATAAAGAAATTGTAGAAGGAAATTCAAATGAAGAGATGGGAATAATGATAGGAGGAATAAAAAGAGTGCTGAAGGGAACATGCAAGAAATAAGTTAGTGGGGGAGGGAGCAGTAATGGATGGGATGAGGAATGTAAAGAGAGAAAGAAGGGAATAAGAAAGGGACTAAGAAGATGGAGGAAAGTGAAAAATAGTGGAGATGAACAAGGAAGAAAAAATAAGGCATATACTGAGATGTGTGATAAGAAAAAAGAGGAGGAAAATAGGAGATTTGAAGAAGAGGCGGAGAAGGCTTGAACAGAAGAAGAGGTTTGAGAAGCAGTAAATAAAGAGAAAAGAAGAAGCGAAAGGGTAAACCAGGATATTGAGATAGTAGATTGGAAAAAGTATTTCATGGATTTGCTAGGAGGGGTAGAGAATGAAGTAAGGAAGGGCGGAAGAGAGGGGAGAGAAAGAGACAAGGAAGAGTACATAACAAGAGAAAATAATGAATGATTTAGGAATAATGAAGGAGGGGGAAGCTCCAGATCTAGATGTATTTTCAAATGAAGTATGGAAATATGGGGGGGGGGGAGGGGTGATGAACAAAAGGGATTGGCATGGATAACGTGCGATAGGGTATGGAGAGGAGAGGGTTGATCAGAGATATGGAAAGAAGAAGTAGTGTTACCTTTATTGACTGATAGATTGGTTGATTCAATGTGTACCCTGAGGGTTCACATTTTCCTCTCAACTCTCCACTATTCCTTTACAAACCCTACCACTACCTTAGTAGTAAGTAAGAGGGACCTACAGCTTAATGTGGGTTCCGAAACTTCAATAACACCAACCCCAAGTACTTGGAGTAACCTTTTCCCCTAGAGGTATCGGCACCACGACTTTCCGGAGATGAGGACTTCCTTGCTAGGCAAGTGTTCACCGCGTGGGCCGCCAAAGCTCTTGCAGAGTGCAAGGCGCGAATCGAAGCCACAACCAAAATGTTCAAAACCACTTGCAGGTCACATATCTCAACTAAATCAAACAAAATTTAGCCAGAAATTTTTGTAAATAAATTCCAAAGAGACTTAGGAAGCCAAATTTCTCAAAATAATTGATTTAAACGAAAAGCGTGAACAGTTATTGCTAAATTTACAGTATATTGCAAAAATCATTTGAGACAAAATGAACCCATAGACCCTAAACCCATGAACCCTAAACCGATACACCCTGAAACTATGAACCCTGAACCCATAAACCCCAAACTCAAAGACGCTAAACCCATGAACCCTTAACCTATAGACCTTAAAGCCATGAACCCTAGACCCATAGACCCTAAACCCATGAACCCTTAATCCATAAATCCTAAACCCGTAGACCCTAAGCCTATGAACCCTAAACCCATAGACCCTTTACCCATGAATCCTAAACCCATAAATCCTAAAACCATAAACCCTTGAACCAGATACCCTCAACCCAATAACCATAAACCCATAGATCCTCAACCCATCACGCTAAAACCATAAACTCTAAACCCATAAATCCTAAACCCATGGGCCCTAAACCCATGAATCCTAAACCCATAAAACCTAAACCATAAACCCTAAACCCGAGAAACCTAACCCCATAAACCCTACAACCATAAACCCTAAACCCATATACACTAAACCCAAGAACCCTAACCCCATAAACCCTAAAACCATAAACCCTTAACCTATGGACCCTAAAACCATGAACCCTAAACCCATAAACTCTAAACCCATGAACCCATAAACCTATAAACCCTTAAAGCCTATAACCATAAACCCAAAAACCATAAACCTAAAAACTTCAAACCAATCAAACCTGTACCCATTAACCCATAAAATCTAAACCGATGAACTCTAAACCCATGAACGCAAAAATTCTAGACTCTAAATCATATATTCTGAATCCATGAAAACTAAGTCTAGTAATCCAATCGAGATAGAGTCCGGTTAATTAACAGTAAGGACTTTATATTCCTAATTGGTGATCTTAAAGTTATTTCTTTCGTAACTTTTTGAGGCAAAATTCTGTATGTTTAAATAGTTATTTCTAGATCTTTTAGACTCATCATTAGAGGAACAAGAATAAATGTTTTATCAAACCATGAAAAATTATCAAATATGCTGCAGAATAGATATAAGAGTTGATCAAATAATTACAAAGACAAAAAAATTGAGAATTAAAAAAAATTACCAAAAAATAATAAGATTGAAGATGGAAAATAAATTTTTTCAATAAAATCTAAAATACAAAAAACCATTCAGGGAATAAGTGACTAAATAGCAAAAATAACTTAAATATTGAATCCATTAGTTTTTGAAATAATTCATTTGTTCGAACAGACTAAATCGAAGAAAACCTAATCAATACAGAGAAAATAGTTGTTTATATACAATGAGATTCTGAAATAGTTGCTATTCAAAAATACAATTTGTTATGAATTGCAAATTATGCTTAAAAAAAATAATTTGTTCCAACCATTTTGATTATAAAATATACTGCTCCAGACACACTTTTTCAGAAGAATTGAATTTTAGAATTTACTTTGCGAAAAATAAAATTAGCAGTAATTCAAACAAACCGATTGTTGAAACAAATTTATTTTGTCTAACTAATGGCAAATTCAAAATCAGCCGTACCTCAAACTGTTTAAATTCTGTATTTCTTATCTAGTCCATGACTCGAAATCTTATATTCACGAAAGGATTATACAATTAGGTTTTGGAAGAACTTGATTTTGCCATATTTTGTTTGGAAAAAATATTTCAGCAAATTATTTTAAAAATTTGGCTTCGTAAGTCTCTTTGTGATTCAATTAAAAATATTTCTAGCTTAGTTTTGTATAATTTGGTTAAGATTTGCGACCCGTAGGTGGTTTTCAACAAAATTATTGATATATCCCCAGTGTACAACGCAGAGAGATAAAGAAAGAAGTTGAGGAAAAAGAGAAAGTGCCAGCAAATCAGAGGGGGTTCAGAAAAGGGATGGGGGTGATGGACAACAAATGCGTTGTAAATTATATCATAAAAAATATGAAAAAAATGAGAAGGGAGGAATCATAACTATGTTCATAGACCTAAAAGCGGCGTTCGCTTCTCTGGACTGGGAAGAGATAGAAAAGGTTATGGTGAAAAAAGGTATAAGGTAAAGTCTAATAGAGAGTTTCAGGAATATTTTGTAAGACAAAAAACAGGGTACAAGTAGCCGATCAAATAGACGATAGTTTCTGGTTGGTGAAAGGAGTAAGAGAAGGGTGTCCTCTCAGCCCACTTTGATTTAAAATCCTGATCTCACACTTGGAAGAAAGAATGAGGAGAAAAGGAAGGGCGAGGTGTTAAGATGGGAAAAGTAAAGATACATACACTGGCATACGTAGAGGATATAGTAATGATGGCCGAAGATTAGGAGGAAATGGCGGGGCTAACTACAGGGTTGGAGAAATACTATGATATAATAGGAAAGGCGAAGATAATGAGGTTCAGAAAAGAAAGGGAAGGAAAGAAGTATGGACTGGGATATGGAAGAGAGTGAAGATAGAAGAAGTAAAAGAGTTTAAATATTTGTAATACAATGAAGCAGGTATGGAGTATAGAAAAAAATGAGATTCAAGAAAAATTATAAAAGAATAATGTGGTAGTTTAATGCCCCAGTATGGCCAGTTCTAGGATATGGAGCAGAAATATGGGTATGAGAGGAAAAGAAGAGAGATGGAAAGGCTACAGGAACGATGTGCGAGATGGAATCTAGGAGTGGATTGGAGGACACCTAGATATATGTTGAAAGAGGGAACGCAAAGTGGTAAATAGAGTATCAAAGCAGGAAAGAAGGCATCGAAATTCGGAGAAAAGCTAAGGGAGGGAAAAGTAGGGGTGTAAGTAATAGAATGTATGTAGTAAGTGGAAGGAAGGAGAGGAAGGGTGACTGAATTCATGGAATGGGAAGAAGAGAGAAGGGAGTTCCTTACGGATAGACATACAGGAGAGGGAATGGGAGTAAACTTTGAAGAATTAGAGGAAAAAGATAAGGAAAGTCGATTAACCGATAGATGGGGAAGGATTGCCGATTAAAAATACAATACATGGTATAAGATAATGAAAAAGAAAGGAGTTCCAAAGTATTTGGGAAAGGATTAGGGTGGGAAAATATGTGAATTGGAAGAATAAAGATGGAAACATGTATGGGAAGGATGCATGAGGGGAACGGAAGATAAAGGAAGCTGACAAGAGAACGTGGGAAGTATTCTGGGTCAGGGAGGCCAGGGGGAGCAGTGGATAGGGAATTGGAGGAAGCTAGAGGAGTGAAATAAGTCAGGAAATAAGTCAGGCTGAAAGAAAAAAAAGAGGAATGTTGAAAATTCTTGTATGTAAATGAACTGGGAGTTATGTAAACCCTTAGGGGACACATTATGAATAAAAAGAGAGACATACAGACAGACAGACAACTCTAATACCTTTCCTGATGAGAGTCTAAAAATAATTAATGAATCCTACACATTACTTTTCTGAATCTGATTCTGAAAAATGCTACCTTGAACCTGTTTTCAATTTTTGGCAGAAATACTTCCACCAAGATTTGAGGAGACAAGTAAGTAGAATAAATTTCGAATGGGATGAAATAGATAACAATTATAGTGCTGACGTCAGCTTTTGTTCTTGAGAGTATGTACTGGAAGTAACAGAGGAAAAGAGACTGCAGGTACGTGCCAGTGGATGGAAGTTCTAGTAAAGGAAGGAAAAATACAAGTAAAATCGCTTTCTTTCTAAATTGGATTCCCGCAATATTGGACAAAGCCCTGGAAGGAACGACACGACGCAGCGGTACTGTTGAGATCGTTGAATACGAAACTCTTCGCGTTTTCTATGCGTTTCGGCAAAGAATGACCTCTGGATTCGAACGCGATCACATTTTGCCGCGGGGAATCCCAACTTCCGCTTTCTCGCCTTTTCACCCGTTTGCTTCTATTCGTGTCGTCGGGGTAAATTGCCGGGCGATTTCTTCGTTTCTCAGTGTCTTTGTTTTCTCTTTTTCCTATCGCTTTAACATCCACATCTTCCTTTTTCACTCGGTGCTTCTCTCCAGTCAGAGTCAGATGATGTGCTCAATTTTTCTTGAGTGTCTGAATATAATCGAAGGAATTTCAAGGGACCGGCTTTCTAGAAATTGTAGTCGCTGCACCAGAAATTCGGATTATCGGTTTGAAGGCGAGAACTTACTGGAATCGCACGCTTTTATTTCTTCGGATTTCGATCATTCGATTTAGTTTGCTTGAAAATACTTAGTTCTACAGGGACGCTCGAAGCCAAAGACATATCTTGAGACCTGTGTCGAGAAAATTTTATTTGCTTGGAAACAGGTTCAAAATAAAATGTTTCTATTGAAGAATGCTTTGGAACCTTATAGTGCATGGACTTTAGGAAGAAGTTTGGTTTCTACAAATAATTTTGCCAGTCAAAGATATAAAGGAAATTTTATATATACAAGAAACAAATGATCTGCAAAACTCGTCCTTTACCATGGAGAATAGAAATGTAAAAACAAATGTACTGAAGTCTAAGGTCTCGTTATGGGAAAACCTTTTCCTTTTACAAAAAGTACTCACAGAAGATTCCCTGAACTGAATTGTGAAACCAGAAGCCACATGCAACTCGTTTCCTGGAGATGCTCTTTTGAACTAAAAAACTGGTCAAACAGTTGTTACACGTGCAGCGTACGTGTTATAGCTTACGAAACAACCTACAAACAAAACTAAAAGACGCTTTCAAATGTGCTGCAAACCTAAAAGCTGCCTTTAAATGACCCTTTGCAGAAATATATGTTAACTTTGGTGTAGAGTTGAAACAATTAGGTTTGAAATGAAATATTTTGTATGTGAGAAGCGTGAATTTATTGTTTAGGAAAATATACTGTAGGATTACAAAAGATCTAATGTCTGTTATTTCTTTGTAACCAAATAGTATAAAATAGAGGGAAATTTTGAGTTCATGTGGAAAATCACCTAAAGAGCTAATTTCGTTCCCCAAAAATAAATATTTTTTACAGGTTTCCACTGAGATTTACCAGGGTTTACGGGAATTTCACAGATTTTCGGGAAAATATCTAGGATTCAAGGGCCTTCTTCAAAATTTAAAAGTATTCACGGGTGTATTACGAAGAAAAAAAAATTCATAGACGGATTTCTACAGGATTTAGGAGAATCGCATACATTCCTAGAGGATTCTGGAGAAATAAGGAGTATTACACAAATTTCTAGAGTACTCTACGAGAATTCACGAGAATTTAAAAGATTCTGAGAGACTTACATAAGGATATATCAGAATTCTACAGATTCCACAGATACTACAAAATTCAACAGTATTCACCAGCCTCTTACAGAGTTCAAAAGAATTTCACAGATTTCTAGAGAATTCGGCTAGTATTCACGAGAATTCAAAAGATTTTCAGAGACTTACATAAGGTTTCATTGGAATTCTACAGATTCCACAGATACTACAAAGATTGAACAACATTCACGAGCCTCTTACAGAGTTCAAGAGAATTTCACAGATTTCTAGAGCATGCTGCAAGAATTCATGAGAACTCCATAGATTCTCAGATACCTACATTAGGTTTGTTCAAAATTCTACAGATTCCACATATCCTACAAAATTCAACAGTATTTCGGACTCCTTTACAGAATTCCAGAGATTTTCACAGATTTCAAAAAAATTCTACAATTATCCAAGAGAATTTCAGAGATTCTCAGAGACTTGCATAAGGTTTTATTGGAATTCCCTAGATTCCAAAGATACTACAAAATTTAACAGTATTCACGAGCCTCTTACAGAGTTCAAGATAATTTCACAGATTTCTAGAGAATTCTGCTAGTATTCACGAGAATTCCAAAGATTCTCAGAGACTTAGGTATAAGGTTCCATTGAAATTCTACAGATTCCACAGATACTACAAAACTGAACAACATTCACGAGCCTCTTACAGAGTTCAAGAGCATTTCGAAGATTTCTAGAGAATGCTGCAAGAATTCATGAGAATTCCATAGATTCTCAGATACTTACATTAGGTTTGTTCAAAATTCTACAGATTCCACATATCCTACAAAATTCAACAGTATTTCGGACTCCCTTACAGAATTCCAGAGAATTTCACAGATTTCAAGAGAATTCTACAATTATCCAAAAGAATTCCAGAGATTCTCAGAGACTTGCATAAGGTTTTCTTGGAATTCCACAGATTCTAAAGATACTACAAAATTCAACAGTATTCACGAGCCTCTTACAGATTTCAAGATAATTTCACAGATTTCTAGAGAATTCTGCTAGTATTCACGAGAATTCCAAAGATTCTCAGAGACTTCCGTATAAGGTTTCATTGGAATTCTACAGATTCCACAGATACTACAAAATTGAACAACAATCACGAGCCTCTTACAGAGTTCAAGAGAATTTCACAGATTTCTAGAGAATTCTACGAGAATCCACGAGAATTTTAAAGATTCTCAGAACCTTGCACAAAATTTTATCGGGATTCTCCAGATTCCACAGATGCTACGAAATTCAACAGTATTCATGAGCCCCTTACAGTGTTCAAGAGAATTTTACAGATTTCTAAAGAATTCTGCGAGAATTCACCAGTATTTCAAAGATTCCCGGAGACTTACATAAGATTTCATCAGAATTCTACAGATTCCACAGATACTACAAAATTCAACAGTATTCACGAGCCCCTTACAGAGTTCGAGAGGATTTCACAGATTTCTAGGGAATTCTGCGAGAATTCACTAGAATTTCAAAGATTCTCGGAGACTTACATAAGATTTCATCAGAATTCTACAGATTCCACAGATACTACAAAATTCAACAGTATTCACGAGCCCCTTACAGAGTTCAAGAGGATTTCACAGATTTCTAGGGAATTCTGCGAGAATTAACGAGAATTGCAAACATTATCAGAGACTTACGTTAGGTTTTATTATAATTCTACAGATTCCACATATACTACTAAATTTAACAGTATTCACGAGCCCCTTACAGAGATCAAGCAAATTTCACAGATTTCTAGAGAATTCTACAAGAATCCACGAGAATTTGAAAGATTCTCAGAAGTTTACGTTAGGTTTTATCAGAATTCTGCAGATTTCACAAATAATACGAAATTTAACAGTATCCAGGAGCCTCTTACAGAGTTCAAGAGAATTTCACAGATTTCCAGAGAATCCTACAAGAATCCACGAGAATTTGAAAGATCCTCAGAAACTTGCAAAAGATTTCATCAGAATTCTACAGATTTCACTGATCCTACAGAATTCAACAGTATTCACGAGCCTCTTACAGAATTCAGGGGAATTTCACAGATTTTAAGAGAGTTCTGCTTGAATTCAAGAGAATTTCGAAGATTCTTAGAGACTTTCATTGGGTTTAATTGGAATTCTACAGATTCCACAGATACTACAAAATTGAACAGCATTCACGAGCCTCTTACAGAGTTCGAGAGAATTCCACAGATTCCTAGAGAATTCTACAAGAATCCACGAGAATTTCAAATATTCTCAGAATCTTGCACAAGGTTCTATCGAAATTCTCCAGATTCCGTAGATGCTACAAAATCCAACAGTATTCACGAGGCTCTTATAGATTCCAAGAGAACTTCACCGATTTCTAGAGGTTTCTACAAGAATACACGAGAATTTCAAAGATTTTCAGAGACTTGCACAAGGTATTATCGGAATCCTACAGATTCAACAGGCACTACAAAATTCAATAGTATTCACGATACCCTTACAGAGTTCAAGAGGATTTGACAGATTTCTAGAGAATACTGCGAGAATTCACGAAAAGTAATAAGATTCGCAGAGACTTACGTAAGGTTTTATTAGATTTCTGCAGATTCCACAGCTACTTCAAAATTTAACCGTATTCAGAAGCATCTTACAGAGTTCAAGAGAATTTCACAGATTTCTAGAGAATTCTGTGAGAATCCACGATAATTACAAAGATTCTCAGGGACTTACGTTAGGTTTATTCAGAATTTTACAGATTTCACAGATACTACAAAATTCAACAGTATTCAGGAGCCTCTTAGAGTTCAAGAGAATTTCACAGATTTCTAGAGAAATCTGCAAGAACCCACGAGAATTTCAAAGATTCTGAAAGACTTGCACAAGGTTTTATCGGAATTCTCCAGATTCCACAGATACTAAAAAATTCAACAGTATTCAGGAGCCTCTTACAGAGTTCAAGCGAATTTGACAGATTTCTAGAGACTTCTACAAGAATCCAAGAGAATTTCAAAGATTCTCAGGAACTTGCACATGTTTTTATCGGAATTTGCCAGATTCCACAGATACTACAAAATTCAATAGTATTCACGAGCCTCTTACAGAGTTCAAGAGAATTTCACAGATTTCTAGAAATCCGGCGAGAATTCACGAGGATTCCGAAGATTTTCAGAGACTCACGTTGCGTTTCATCAGAATTCTACAGATTCCACAGATACTACAAAATTAAACAGTATTCAGGAGCCTCTTACAGAGTGCAAGAGAATGCCACAGATTTCCAGAGAATTCTACAAGAATCCACGAGAATTTGAAAGAACCTGAGAAACTTGCGAAAGATTTCATCAGAATTCTACAAATTTCACTGATCCTACAAAATTCAACAGTATTCACGAGCCTCTTACAGAGTTCAAGGGAATTTCACAGATTTCTAGAAATCCGGCGAGAATTCACGAGGATTCCGAAGATTTTCAGAGACTCACGTTGCGTTTCATCAGAATTCTACAGATTCCACAGATACTACAAAATTAAACAGTATTCAGGAGCCTCTTACAGAGGTCAAGAGAATTTCACAGATTTCTAGAGAATTCTACGAGAATCGCCCAAAACTTATATTCTCATGTTTCTACATAACCGAATAGTATAAAATGAAGAAAAATTTTTAGTTCAGGTAAGATCACCTAAAAAGTCAATTTCTTTCCTCGAAAGTAACCTTCAGTCGGAGAAAATCAGCTTCCTGAAGTTTGGGCCAGTGTCCGTAGTTGACTGATCCAACAACTGCAGTGTGAAATAAAAAAACATATGATTTACTATCTTTCTAAAAGACTTTATCTCAAAATACTTCCTTCACTCACTGCAAATAATTCTGAAATATGATTTTCTTTTTAATTGCAATGGAATTACATTTTATCATGAATATTTTATCACAAAATCTTCTAATAAGCTTTTTGCCCTAAAGGAATTTCTTTAATCGTATTTGCAATCATTCCGAAGAATCTTCGGAATCCTCCGTTGCATTCGGCATTCCTAGATATTTGCCTCTTTCAAGGAACTTAAGTACAGATATCCGATAAGATATCTGCCAAACTGCCATGATGTAATCGAAATTACCGTTCTCATAAAGTTCAATTTAAAAATTTCGTCTTCTGAGCAGTAGAATTATGTTAGCATCAAATCTTAAAACAGTGAAGCAATGCAATATAATCTGACGAAATCTATACTAGAATCAGTTGGCTCAGCCGTTTTTCTCAATTTTCGGCTTTGCTTCTACTCCGCTTTTCTCTCTCACTTGTTCTCGTTTTTCCAGGAGCAACCGTGAAACACAATCAGCAATATAATCGCTTTTTTATTATACTCCTTTCAACTGCGCTTTCCTCTGATGCCAGGGGTTAAAACTTTTTGCTCGAGTTTAGTCAACACAATTTCGTCCCAAATCCTTGAATCCAACTGTGAGCAATACGAATCATTTATTTTAATTCAGCATATTGTATTTAAAAAGGCATGCAGCAGAAATTGCTCTTCCTAATTTTCGGAAGAGATTTTGAATCTTAAAGCCTCTGATTTTTGATAGACGGTGTAAATAATCGATTGCTTTCTTTGTTAAGTCTACAGAAATCATTATTTACTTATATACAGGAAGCTTTCCATGTGAATGAAGTCATGTTTGAATTAAGCCTTGTTGCAGCATCTATCATTTGTGGAAATGCAAAACCAACATGATATTGTCAATAGTTGGATGAGTAAAATTAGAAACAAGTCAATCTCGAGACCTTTTCTAGGATTTCTTTCATGAAGCAGGATGTGTTTCCGAATTTGTTGTTACAAATGTAACAGAATTTCTGAGATAAGTTGATTCTTCAGTATTATATTATCCCATTCCGAATACATTCGATCTAAGTATTTATAGTAATAGCAACTACTCGTTGGTTCAGAAACACTTAGCATTGTTCTGTTGATTCACTGAACAGAAGAGTACGAACGCTGACCATCTGTCCAGTAAAATCAACTGTATAGCCCTCTGAAGATGAACTTGAAGTTTGCAACGTTTATGGTAAACGGAAAATCAAAAATGTTCTTACCTGGAAAACAGCACGTATTCAGAAGATTTTGATACCAAATAACTGTAAACAAATTTTTAATCCTGTAGCTGCCGTAGAAAACTGTCAATTTCAACCCCTTAGTGCCAAAAATCAATAAAAAATCATAAAATGTTTTAGAAGCTTTTAACCTAAAATATATAACATGGATTTTGTACATTCTGATGCTGAATTTTTACAAAAACCGGTTTCATCCCCTATCTGCTGGCGAAGGCTGTCATTTTTATCCCCCAAAAATATTAGAAATCGGGAAAAAAATTCTGAAACGTGTTCAAAGCTTCCTACCTAAAATCCTAAGCTTGGACTTTGTAAGTTACGATAATCAATAACTGTGAAAGAAATTTCATCCCTCAGCTGCCAGGGAAAAGAGTCAATAAAAAGTTCTAAAATGTTTTCAAAGCTTCTTACCTTGAATCTTGAACATGGATTTTGTATATTCTGATGTTAGATAATTACGCAAAAAGTTTCATTCCCCCTATTTGTGGAAGGAGGCTGTCATTTTCAACCGCCAAAAATATCAAAAATCGGAAAGAGAAATTCGAAAACGTGTCAAAAGCTTCTTAACTCAAACCCTTATCACAGATTTTGTAAATTCGAATGATCGATAACTGTAAAAAAAGTTCCACCCCTCAACTGCGAGGGGAAACAGTCAATATCAACCCCTAAGTGCCAAAAATCAATAAAAAGTTCTAAAATATTTTTCAAACTTCTCAACTTAAATCATCAACATGAATTTTGTATACTCTGATGCTGGATAATTACGGAAAAAGTTTCATCCCCTTACCTGTCGGGAGCAGCTGTCCTTTTCAACCCCCGAAAAATATCAAAAAAAAAACCAAAAAAATTCCAAAGCGTGTTCAAAGATTCTTACCTAAAATCTTAAACATTGATTTTGTAAGTTTCGATGATCAATAACTGTAAGAGAAGTTTCATTCCTCAGCTGCCAGGGAAAACAGTTTATTGGTAAGGGTTGAGAATAACTGCTTCCCCGGGAGCTAGAGGGCTGAAAGTTTTTTCACAGTCATTTACCATCAAAATCGACGAAATCCACGTTTGGGATTTTACGTAAACAGCTTCGAACATGTTTTGGAAATTTTTTCCCGATTTTTGATATTTTTGAAGGGTTGAAAATGACAGCCTTCCCCAGCCATGGTTACAACCCGGATTGTGCATCTTTAATCACTCATTTCAATATACTTCAGGATGCTTTACCATTGAAAAGTTTTAAGGGTCCTGGTTAGATCTTAAATGGATAGATACAAATTGAATTAATTAAAACATTGGTTCAGTTGTAGTATTTTAGTCGATGAGGACCAGCGTGTTCTTTTTATTTCTGAAAAGTTAGTGGCATATTATATCAATGAAGAGATGCATGCTTATGAAATTTTTAATTCTAATTGGGTTACATTTTCGTTGGCTGAAAATCTTATAATTCCTTTCTTAGCTACTCATAATTATTTGTCAGATGCACGAGATATTGTTTCACTCCAACATTCAGTCTGATGTACATATTGTAGATAGTTCAGCGCGTTTATAGTATGCAATTTTATTTGTTCATTTCAAAATGAAAAATTAATATTTCTCATACGTTGTGTATGTGTTATTCGTCATATACCGTCAACAACTCACTTTTACATAGAAAAGTTTTTGTAAAATTCAGACATTAAATGTTTGAAACAAAAATGAATCAGTAGTATTTAATAATATGAATTGTCTTACTTTCATACTTTTGGCGTAAACCAAAAAATTAGAAGGTTCAGACCATAGAATTCTAATTTGTAATTAATCTTATTCTCGATTTCAGTTTTATTTGACTTCTACTTTAGTTTTATTTTTAATTCTACTTTGAGAGCAAAAGAAAGACTTTTACAATAATGAGTTTCTCGAAAACTCAGACAATACATTTTTGAAACAAATATGAAAAATAGGTTAAATTACAGAATAGGTGGCACCCCCCTTTATAAAAAGGCATCAAAATTGATGATCATTCCATAAATATCACGTCTCAAATATGGGCCTATTACACATTCATATTACTTGTATTTAACTTACCATTAAAGTATTTTTACAAGTCCCGGCATAGTAAAAAATTGTAAATAAGTGTTCTTTGCATTGTTATTTCTTATATTCTTACACATTAATCCGGTTTTATTGTTTACAAAAGTTAATATAATAAGGAAAAAGAGAGAGTTGCACATATAAGCTGTCATTGCAAGCAGAAAGGCGCCATTTAAGTTGTCGTTAGGAATCGAGGGAAGAATGAATATATGTGACGCGCTCCGAAGAAAGGGACCTAAGAGCAAAAAAATCGATTTCAGGATAATGGTCGTTTATATTATTTAAGGGTTGCTTTTTAATTATTCGTAAACAGAAAATTTTTTGTCGAGTATTTTTTGAGCTATTGCAATTCAAAAACTGCCGTTCCAGCTGAAGCATATCCAGCTCTCGCCTGTTCTTTCCTTTCTCCTCTAAAATCAGCTCTAATTCGATCTAACGTCCGTTTCTTCGAGGCGCGTCAAATATACGTATCGATATGAATAGATCCCGATATTTGATTCGAATTCTCGTAAGATTCACAAAAGTCATAAAATTAGTGATTGGTCGTATCTCCAACACCTTTTCCCAGGTTCTTTTTCTCAGTTTTAATGCATTTATTTTTAGACAGAACCTGGGGAAAAGGGGTTCTAAATGTGACCAATCACTCTTTTGTGAATCTAGAAGCAAGATTCACAAAAGTCACAAAACAGTGATGAGTCGTATCTCGAACACCTTCTCCCAGGTTCTTTTTCTCAGTTATAATGCATTTATTTTTAGACAGAACCTGGGGAAAAGGGGTTCTAAATGTGACCAAT